>CM056811.1:18196352-18406352 GCA_029852735.1 Persea americana | reverse complement strand
CGCTTGCCCTTGTCCTTGGTAGAGAAAAGAAACCAATGATAAAGATGGAGCAAATGATGGACTAACCAATAATGGACGGGTGGTTTATCACAAGTAAGGCCGCTCATGTTTATGGGAGAGACTAGTTCGAAAAAACGGTGGGTGAGGTTAATTAACTGTTTTGGGTGTTCTTCAGTGACCATCTCATATATGTGCTGAACAATAAAGAAAGGAAGCTGATTTTCTAGTAAGAGCAAATCATTACGTATTGCATCGTCCATCCAGGTTCTGGTATCTAGTATTCCATCAACCATCAAATTAGGCAGACATCCTTTTAGCAGGTATTCAACAACAAAGCAACCATCAAACAACAACATTTTCACAAACTCCTTACTTTCGAGGTCGATCTTTTCGGAGTAGCGGCTTCTTGCTTTTTTCTCCAATTTCTTAATTTCACGGATGTAGTCGGCCAAGGAGTATCTTGTATTCCCCTTGAGGATCGCTTCCACACTGTGCCATTTATGCTTCTCCATTGGCTGGAGCTTAGGCTTCCCACAATGATAAGGACCAATTGAGATGATATTGGGTTCGAAGGCATCATGGTCACCCTGGCGAAGTCTTTCGGGGACTCTAGGGATAGTCACGAAGGGCTCTTGTTCTCCTTCGAAGTTCCTGTTTGCGAGGAGGATCGAATACGCCCATTCATCTATTTCTTCGTAAGCAGGAGCATCATCTTTTATCTCCAGTACTACATCACCTTCTTTTTGTTCGCTAGTAGAAGCTTCATGATGGATCTTCTCCGCAGGCATTTGGAGCCCCCCTTGATCTCTTTCTTCGTAAGCAGGAGGAGGATCTTTTATCCCCAGTACTACATCATCTTCTTTTTGTTCGCTAGTAGAAGCTTCATGATGGATATTCTCCTCAGGCAGCTGGAGCCATGGACTGCGAAGTCCTGATGATGAACTCATATGCCCAAAACAGTAACTAGTTCTTTCTTTCTTTCTTTCTTTCCTTCCTTCCTTCTTTGGAGAACAAAACTCAAGAAGTTGGCGACTTTGAGTAGAATGAATTGAAATCCTATCGACCCATTAAATCAATAAACATGGACTATCCTTAGATTCCTGAACGATCGTGTGGCCAACTGGCCATGCCGGCCGCTGCAGGCGAGCCATGATAGTTGACGGTTTGTTTTTTTTTTTTTTTTTTACATTTTATTTTATGTTTATTTAGAAGAGATCGCCCAGTCCCATCCCCTTTAAAATAATAATAATAATAACAATAATAATTTGGTCTGCCCTATCTTTTTGACTGGATTCATGGCCGGTTTGGCAATACCAATTTTTTGCATGATGGTAATACCAAAATAATGCCCTATTTTGGGTCACTTCATCACTTGCCCGCCTGTGATGAAGTCATTACTTCATACACTCTTCCTCTCAATTTTCACAAGCCCAAGTCTGACATGTATACAACATAATGAATTGGAAAAAGAAGAAAAATAATGCATTTTAAAATTAATAAAATTTATGAGTCATAGATCAAGGGAGTTAGTATTGACCTCCTTCAATCAACACTTATGGGTCTCATGATCTTCCCATCTCTACTCACCCATGTTTGGCTTGGCCCTAGGTCAAAAGGAAAAAAAAAACATTTTCCCATAATGGCTCCCTAAAATAAAAGTTACATGGTTCCGCCACTGCCTAGGTGACACCCATAGGCTAGCTACTAGATTGCACCATCCTATGAGTGGACATTTCTCACCAAATGAACCATTCTATTTATAACAGTTATTTTTTACCCAAATTAAGTAACATTTCTTTTATTTTGGAAAAAAAAAAAAAAAAACCCTAAGAACTCAAAGATACATAATTTGATAACATGTTTCACTTGCATAACTGTCAGGACTTGAGCCCTCGAGTAGATGGTTGCGACCATAAGATTGCACTCATATTTAGTCCACTTTTACCCCCATAATATAACTTTCAAATTCCACACTTCTCAATAAACTCTGGGTTATGCATTACGGAAGGGTAGTGAAATTTTCTCCTCCATGAAAGTCAGGTCCTGCATTCAAGACAGGGAGCCCATTTGGTGTAGGATATATAAAAAATGGTTTACCTCATTCAAGGTCTATTTTCCTCACCAGAGGGCTGGATCGGGTGCAGTCCCGGCCCCATAAATTGGGAGCCAATAAATATAAATAAAGAAATTGACGAGTCAAAAGTGTCCACTGAATTACCAACCTGACGATCTCCCGAGTCAAATTCAAGCGCTGTTAGACATGCCTCGTGTACACCGTCACATAAAAATCCAAGATGGTATCATTAGCCTTTGTGATAGTTTGGTATTTCAATTATTCGTCTTTCGTCCAAACATAAAATGGCGTTATCTGATTGTAGATTCTTGCAATCAATACATTTCCTACGATGAATCCTATGCTCGATGAATCCATTTCCTATGAAAATTTTATTTTTATTTTTATTTTTATTTTTATTTTGACTTTGTTGGAGTTTTAAATATATAGGATCTCAGACCCCATTGAACTACCACTTATCCCAAAACCAATAGGTGATGGAAGGTATTTTTATTTAAGATTTTCCTTTTATTTGAGAGAGCTTCTTAGGCTTTAACTTTGAAATTGTTGTAAATTCCATCCTAGAGAGCTTAGAGGGAGTGAGAGAAATGAGAGAGTAGATGAGTGTTGAGAAATAAGAAGAAAGGAGGTATTTATAAAGCTCTTGAAATGACACAAAATACCTCTCGTTTGAACCTTTTTTGGCAGTTAAAGGGACTGTACAACGATGGTCATATATTGGGGGGAGGGAGGGAGGTAAGGTTTTTTTGGTGCTGGGCCTTGCCGGCCCGCCCTAATTTACATGCCAATCTGCACCTCTTATAAATAAATTAAAATATATATATATATATATATATATATATATAATGTAACGGCACGTGGGAGTCATTTTGCAAGTTAAATAGGGTCCAGATGTTCCAAGGCTTTGACTCAGAGAAACCCAGAGTCGGCAGCGGTTGAATTACAGAGTGGCGCCATGTAATGAAAATCCCATCTTCTCAAAAAAACTGGATCCTCTGAGACCTTAACCTAGAGAAAGCCCAAGTCAAAACAGTAGCACTCCACAGTGGAGCCCACCTACTGAAACCTTGCCATTCAAAATAAAGTTGCTCCAAGTACATGGTTTTTATAAGTTTCATGTCAATTGAGTTTGTTCCACTTTTGGATTGAAAGTTTGATTTTTAACAAAGGTAAAAACTCCAACTCAAATAAAATTTTAGGATACCCCATACACCTGGAGCCTGGAGAGCTTTTGTTGTTAATGGTTTCACACCCCCAAAAGAAAAAAAAAATTCCATTTCTCCCAAACCAGAACAGCTAGATTTCAGCATGCAGTGTTGTATGCTACCAGCCGAAGGCATCATTCTTATTGAAGCAGTGTGGCACCCATTGGGGTCAGTTTTATGAGTTCTACTTCACACCAGTCCTTGACAACTGCCTGGTAAGAAAGATCGTGACAGTCGAATCTTGGATCAGATGGAGATATTTCATATGGTGAGCCGATCCAACAATGGCAAGCATGCTGGCAACATCTATAGAAACTCTTGCCTGCTGTGGATGATAACCCAATTATACCAGCACTATAGCAACCATCGAAGCTTTAAGTTTTCCATATCTATATCAACGTCTATATCAACGTTATGCATATCAACATATCCAACAATACAACCACGTGAACATTTTTTGCAAAAGATTCCACTAAATAAATCAGATGAAGCAGTTATTTTCTTAGAAAATGCACATTCTTTTAGCTTAATCAACAAGCTGCGGTCGTAAGATGAGATTTGTTTAGTTTTACATAGCACTTGTTTAATGCTCTGAAAGAATTTTACAGACTCCGCTAATCCTATTTGGTGTAGTGTAAATTAACAATGTTGGCAAAATCTATAAGATGATGAACAGAAGAAAATAGGAAAATGATGAAGTGCAGATATCTACTTCGAGCAGATTTGAGCCAATCTTCTTGAGCTTCTCCTTGAATCACTGTTTTCCATGTGGGTAGATTGCACTCAAGCAGAAAATGCAGCCCCAACCTTCCATCTCTTTGATAGGAAAATCACATCAGTTGGACTAGCGGGACTGTGTTTCGAGGAGTATGTTTGTAGCCAAGTTGGCGTCATTACCAGCCTGAAAAAGTGCTTGTCTTGCCATGTTTCTGTCAAAACCCATTGACAACAACATAGAAATGGATTCTTCGGGTGGTTCTGCCATGGAACCAAGGGGCATCGAGGAAGGATAATTACCTGGAACCTAAACAAGGATACAAGCTAAATAAATAGACATACAAAGGATAAAAGTGGGAAATGAAAAATCCCCCATAGTAAACTTGGTTATCTTTAATTAGCAAATCTTTTAGGAAAGTAAATGAAAAATGAGTCAGTAGTCCATGGACTAGCAGCATATCAGCATATCAAACAAATGGTTTTAAACAAAAAAGGCAAGAACAAAAGAAACCACAGAACTTAAAAAGTATAGGATGACTTTAGACCAGAGGAAATGCATGGTGTCCTCAGTTTTTCATTTTGCACATCAGAGTCGCAAATAATTTCAATGATCTACACTGTTTATCAAGTGCGTCCCATATTGGATAGTTCCATGCCACACAATCTACCCAATGGGAATCCTAGCACGTGCGTCCCATATTGGATAGTTCCATAACACAACTACCCAATGGGAATTCTAGCACGTGCGTCCCATATTGGATAGTTCCATGACACAATCTACCCAATGGGAATCGTAGCACTTTCTTCATTTTGAAAGTAGACAGTTAAAAGTAATGGTCCATGGGAAAGTACCAACAAAATGTACTGCAAAGCATCGTTATGCTAGGAAAGAGTATTCAAGGAGTGCTCCTACGGTGCATTACACTTGTCAATATTACCTTGTAAAGTTTTTTTCTTTCTTTCTTTCTTTTTTGTTGTTGAGATTTTGACTTATTATTAAAAATTACTTCAAATATTAAATACAGAATCAATTATTTGAAAAATAAAAAAAAAAGAGGAAAATTGTAAAATCGGGCTTAAATTTTGCCTATATTTCAAATCAGGACCATTAAAAACTCGCATTTCAAAACAGGACTTAAGCTTTCCAGTAACCTTTCAAATCATGACATCCAGCTAGCATATGAGTTTTCCGGTGACTTTCGTTCTCATCAAAATACCCAAAATGCCCCTTGGAGCCCTTTCTTCTTCCCCTCTTTTGCAGATCTATGGAAGAACCCCCTCTCCGATCTCATTCTGCTGTTGCATTCCAAGATCTCCACCAGCATCTGAATACCATGCTCATCCGTCAAGACGCCGGTGCCACAACACTTGCCACAAACGCTGCATTACCACCACGCCCAATCCAGAATCTTTTCTTCAGTAGTACTAGCGGTTTCATAATTCTGGTTTGTAAGCCCCAGATCTTGTTCTCTTTCACTAACAGAGAGAGCAACAGAGCAGTAGATGTGCTTTTTCTCCTTCGAGTCCCATCGTTCTCCAATAAATCCACCGACAAGTGGTATCGCTGCCGACCATCTGACAGCATGCATGTTCTCCTCCACCGGCAAAAACGAAGCTTCAACATCAATAACAACCACATCAGCCTCCACATCAATAGCTATGACTCTGTCTCCGCCTTCAACCATTCCCAAATCAGGATTCAGATTGCCCCAGTAATTGCCACCAATTACACCATATGGGTCAAGTACAACTACTCAACCATCGTCTTCTACATTGCAAAGGAAAAACCTTTCCCAAATCAGGATTCAGATTGCCCCGGTAATTGCCACCAATTACACCATCTGGGTCAAGTACAACTACTCGACCATCGTCTTCTACATTGCAAAGGAAAAAGACCCAAAACCATTGAAACAACCATCAATTTCTGCCAAGGTTATTTTAGTTTGGCGGCATCGACCAGGACGGACTTTTGGCTGCTGAATCGCAGCTTGAAGTAGAATTTGACAGTAGACATTTGACACATCAGAAGATGGTGGTGAGATGGAAGTAGAAGAAAAGGACTCTAAGGGCATTTTGGGTATTTTGAATAAAATAGGGAGGAAAGTCGCCGGAAAACTCATGAGTTTGCTGGATGTCCTGATTTGAAATTTTAGTGTAAAACTTAAATCCTCTTTTGAAATGTGAGTTTTTTATTGTCCTGATTCGAAATCTGGGCAAAACTAAAGCCCTATTTCGAGATTTTCCCCCAAAAAAAAAAGCCCGATCATTCAGTTAGATGTAAGATCAATGTTCATAAGATGAGAGCATGAAAAGCAGCTGTGCAATGTGCTGCCTCAATGGAAACACCTCCACCATGACATCCACCTCCGCTGTTTACATGGATTTTAAATGTAAAAGAGTATATAAAGTATGAAAAGAAAAGGGAAAAAAAAAATCAAGACAAAGGAAAAATTCCTTTAATTGATTTTTGTTTAAATCTGGTAAAATAGGACTATAGACTTTTGGTGGATTCCCACTCAAGAGATCTGAGTCTACAGTATTCCTTTAACAATCTCTACTGATGACACTCCTGAAACGAGAAGCAAAGGCTTTTATTTCTTGAGCTTCTTTAGCACCAGAAACTCTAGAATGCTCTTGGATGCGTCGATGGGTGTGTGGAGGTGAGTAAATGCTTTTGGACATCCTGGCAGCCCGTTTGGCTATGTCCTGGCAAGCAAGAAAATGGTTTGGGAAAGAATCTGACCCAAACATGTTTCCACTGTCAATACATCAAGTGGTGTTGGCACCTTTGTCTCACACACATGCCCAGGGATAGATCATTGGGTTTTCAAGTGAAAGTATCACTCCTAGACCAGTAGCCCAACATAGCCCAAAAAAAAAGTGTTTTCACTTAAATCAGTCGCCGATCCTTGCTTCGATGGTAGAATGGGCAAGTGATAGTGGTGAATGTGCAAGTTTAATATTAGGTGTTGAATCCCAAATCTATTCAAGCCTTGGCTTGGGATTCTACCCTTGGGTGTGAATCCATCCACTCGGTCTATAGCTCCTCACAGATAATTTGGTTAGCCATAAAGATCACAATAGAATACTCAATAAAAGAATTTACAGCTGCTCAAAGTACACTTTTCTGGAAGAATACTATCAAAATAACAACTTAGTATGAAACTTGCCTCAAGTTGATGGCCTGGGTAAGAAGGTAAATTTCCTATCATGTTACCACTTGACGCCGAGGAAGGCAACCCTCTGAAGGCCGGCCATGATAGCCTTGAAAAAAAAGATGCCATGAATTCTGGGAACTGAAAAATTAAAATTTACACAATTATTCATCATGAAAGTAGCAGAAGGGTATCTGGCAAAAAAGTAGAAGACAAAAAATTATTGGAGTATTTAGTTATTCTACCTGGAACTTCCAAGACAGACAATTTAAACCACATAGGAAAAAAATCAAAATCCTTGAAATTCTAACACCATAGAAACATTTTCCATCACAACATGACAGCAACAAAAGACATTTTAGAACTCATTATTTTTTCAAAAAGCATTACAAAAAATTTTAATTAATCGATCAATCACATAGTCCGCCTTTAAACATCAAACACACATGCTAGAAAGAAAACTATATACATGAGAAGACCAGTAAGACACAGAAAGTTATACATGACAGCCCTTAATTGTCATGAATAGGGATGACAGCCTATTGGCAATGTCAATTCCTCTGATCCATGAGAAATATGCAAGGTAGGTGGCGCTTTTTTTTTATGGAGCACTTTAAGGGTCTCCCGCGTGATAAAGCAAAGAAGATTGCTATAGGGCCAACTACCAGGAGCTAGACAGATAAATGGGCATGTCAAAAGGACATATTTGTGCCAGAACCAATAATGACCAAATAAGAGGTATTTAGTTTTAGGATCTAATATCACCTGATACAGATCTGGATACATTTGGATCTGGTGTCAGATCTAAAATTCCCAATCAAAAGTGAATCTTGAAAGCAATCCAGAATCATCCAAGATAGAAAAAAGCTTGCTCGACAAAATAAGGACCCATACCATTATCTTTATCTGCTTTAGATATACCTCAATTCAAGTATATTCCTGCTACTTACATCTTAATATCTTATTAAAACCAAACAAAAACAAATAGATGCAACAAGAGTCCACCAGCTTCTGGATTCAGCCTGATTAATTAATAATTGGATAAAAAGTCGGGACCAAAATCCAATTGATGGGCCCTAATTGATGCCCATGCCCAGTAATGAGTAGGTAAAGCCTATCCACATCTTGGCAATAGGCAAGTTTGTTAACAAGCTTGTCAATTAGATTACTGTCATCTTGTTGAACATGGTGTTGGAGCATTGATGAGCTATGCGGTCTCTACAAGTTTCAAGTGCATTTGGATATATTTTGATTGATTTTACAGAATAGATGGTTATATATTCAACCATGTACATGGAATGGCATTTTACATTCGAAAATATATTAGAATGGATGAATATTTCTGCCTTTCCTCTCCAAATATTCTTTCATTGAATGCCAATGTTAAAGTGCAGTGGCAATTATGGAAGACATGCCCCACTAGATTTGACATCCAAGTTCAGTGCGGCTCAAAGTGCACGGCAGAACAGATAACATCCATTATGCCAAAGTAATATTTAATAGTATTTAAAAACCATAAAAATTGTGTCAGAACAGATAACATCCATTATGCCAAAGTAATATTTAATAGTATTTAAAAACCATAAAAATTGTGTTGCATGCCAGAGACAGGAGAAATTACTTTCTTTTCTTTTTTGAATGGTAGCATTCATTAATAGAAGCTTCCAGTACAAAAGATCCATACTGACAAGCTCAATAGATGAAAACCAAAAAGGAAAAAATACCAATATATATATATGGAGATGCTCTTGTGAGAGTTACTGTCACGATATTATGAAAGTAAGGGTGGGGGCCCTCACATCCATATCCAATGGCAAAAGCCTAAATGTGAGGGCCCCCACCCTTTACTCTCATAGTATCGTGAGAGTAACTCTCATAAGAGCATCTCCCATATGTGAGAGCCCCCACCCCTATATCTCATATAAGGTGAGAGATATCTCTCATAGGAACATCTCTCTCTCTCTCTCTCTCTCTCTCTCTCTCTCTCTATATATATATATATATATATACACATTAAATTTGTGGGCCACGGATGAAGGGGTTAGAGGCATGGTATTGACCCCAAATTTGATATATGGGCTCATCCAAGATGTCTCTTTCATCCCCCACAAGTCCCATGTTCAGTGGGTCTTTAGGTGGGCCCCATTTGTAAGAAACCATATACCAACCCAAAATCTTAAGCTGATAGGTGGAAGTCCTATACGGATATATTAAGACATGTCAAGCCTATTACTTAGGCGATATGGGATGTGGGACTTCCCAACACCATTAAGTTTGTCCCTCACTGTATGGTGAGAGAATACGGGAATATCACACACACACACACACACACACATGGGAGATGCTCCTATGAGAGCTACTCTCACCTTACTATGAGAGCTAGTGTGTGGAGGTGAGAGTAGCTCTCATAGGAGCATCTCCCTATATATAAAATATATATATATATATAACCAAACAGGAGCTTCAAAGAGCCACGGCACTGTAAAGATTATTTATTTGGAGGACTCCATAAAAGAAACCATCATGGTGCTCTACTGCTCATGTAATCGTTTTATAATTTGGGACTACTTGCTGTGAAAAACAGTCACCAAGTCAAGAGATTCCTAAGGTGCCAGATGAGATTCTTGAAGCTCAAGATATGTTTTATCATCATCAAAGCCTTGTCTCAACTATCTTGGGGTCCGCTACAAGAATTTTGTTTCTCCATTCCAGTCTATCTTTGGCCAAACCTTGACACTAAAGCTCTATTTATTTTCCATGTTTAAGAATTTTGTACGTTGCAGCAACGGCGCCATTGAGCTATGATGCCTGGCTACGGCATAGACACAGCAATTACACGCCATGGACGCGACAAGGACACTGATTTTATACATAAAAAATTAAGCATCGAATACAATACAACCTGTGTTACATGGACTTGGCATTAGTATCGGATGCGGGGGAGTATCGGGTGCGGGTGCGGGTGCGGGTGCGGCTCAAGAAAGTATGTCAAGTAACTTAGAAATGAAGTATCGGCATGAGTATCAGGTGCGGGTGCGTATGTGTCGGGTTCGGGTGCGTCATGGTTCTAGACAAGTCCATGTATCATAGAATACAACACGTTAGATTGCCCATTTTTAAGTATCCATCAATCATAGCCATTGAAGAATAGTTTTTCTATGCAGGTTCATGGCCCATGAAGGAAAACGGAGAGACCGAAGAGGATGTGGACGGAAGTAGCAATGATGGATCTGAAGAAGTGCAACCCATCTAAGGATTTCTCTTAGGATAGATCAGAATGGAGAAACAAAATTCATGTAGCCAACCCCCAGCATAGGTGGGTCAAGGCTTTGATGATGATCTAGAATTTTATGGATGTTACAAGACTGTATAAGGTTTTTTATTTGGCTTACACCAACAAAATTTAACTTTCATGAAATCAATAAGATCACAAAAGAAGAACGAATATGGGCATGTTGGGATTAAATTCTGACATTTGAAATTCAGGATTGTCAAATGTTTCTAAGAAAAAATCATGACCGCAGGAGAAGGAAAAAATCTCAAAGATCTGATCCCAGTTACCAGTGGCAAGTGGAAAATTGCTAATGCATTTTAATTACTACTGATATGTACTAATTACAGTTACCTTTATCCTGCGGACACCAAACACATTAAGGCGATATAATAAGCCACTAAGAACACCGCATATGCCTGGTAGTAGAGATCTTTTCCAGGATGAAAAAAGAAGCTGCAAGACCAAAAGTCAAATCAGCTTATCGTAATTTGGCTCATAACAAGACTAGGAAATCACAAGAATACTGTGCTAAATTTACAGCACGCATTTACCTGCAGACCCGCTAAATATATAAATGACTTGTCTGAGAAGCGAAAACCAAATATACGGAACCGCGTTGAAATTGGGATATCAAAGTAAAATGGTACGAAGGAAGAAAATATGAGACCATATGGTCCCGATGCTAGTAAACTTAGGGTGGGATCTGCTGAAAACAGTACACAAGAAGAGACTTAACATTAAAACAAAATAAAAACATAGAACACAAAGTATAACATGTTTTCTGATCAACAAGAACTATTTTCATCATGACGCCATCATTACATTATCTGTCTTGGATGCAAACACCTGTCGGTGTATTAGACAAAAGATATCAGACACCCGGATTCCAGGAAACCAACACAGCAGCACAGTAGTCCATATATTTAAAAAATATATTGAAGAATGTGCAATGATATAAATATTTCATTTCGCAAATGCATAATATATTGAAACTAATAGTAAGAAATACATAACTACGTTCTTTTTAATGATAACTTTCATTAAAGCACATCAGTACAAAAGGCTTATACTGATGGGAAAAGCAGAGAACAAACAAAGGCCCAAAACAAGAGACCACCAACACTAGAGGCTGTCCAAAGACAAAAGAAAAACCCCCAAAGCTACAACACCCACCCTGGTCCCCAACTTAAGAGAAAGTTATATCCTTCCAATTGTACATTATTCGGTCAATAGGATAGTCTTTAAATAAGGTATTAATCTTCACCCATTGTGAGACTGAAAATTTGATCTTATCACATAGGATCTCTTCAGAACTATTTGTTCCCTCAAAGCACCTAGCGTTTCTCTCCTTCCAAATGTGCCAAAGTACTGATAGAAAAGAAAGCTTCCACAGCTCCTTCCCTCTCGGTGGCCCAATGGGAGACTTCTACGCTTCGAAAAGGTGTTGAAGGAGCTTCAGCAAAACCCATTTGCATCCAAAGCAGCCTATGACTGAATTCCATATTTTCACAGCAAATTTGCATCTAAATAGGAGATGATCAACAGTTTCCCCATCCTCCAAGCACATTGGGCAAGCATTGACCACGATCTTTCCTCTTTTCCTAAGATTATCATTCTTCTTTTGAGAGCAATCCAACCAAAAGCCACTACCCTAGGTGGCGCCTTGAACCTCCATATACCTGCCAAACTGTTTCAACCACCCTCCTTCGCAGTTAGAGCTGAATAGGAGGAGGAGACAGAAAGACCCGCTTCTTGAAGATCTCCAAATCCTTGTATCTCCCCCTTCACCAGGGATTTGAGTATCTCTTAAGATATCTAGGAGAGATATAAATTGGGTCTCCTCATGGTCCTCCAAATTTCTCCTGAAAGTCAGGCTCCAAGAAATTTGTCCTCCCCTACCTGGTCGATCTATGTATCTTTCCACCTCCGCTTGCCTCTCTAGAGCACACCTAAACAAATCTGGGAATTTTAAAGCTAAAGGGCCATCACCCACCCATGTGTGTTGCCAAAAGAGAATTTTCTTCCCAGAGCCCACATGGTATCTAATATTCCGCATGAACCTGTCTTTAACAGAAGTTATACCTTTCCATATTGCCGAGCACTTGTAAGCAAGGACATGAACCTCCCACCCATCCCTTTGATTACCGTATTTTTCCATCACAATCAACCTCCACAGACCTTCTGACTCGTCTCCCAACCTCCAAAGCCATTTTCCTAGTAGCACTCTATTCATCTTAGGGATCTTATGCCCAGGGGTCCCTCAATTTTTGAGGAGCACACCAACACCCAATCTACTAAGTGAAACTTCCTTTCAGCACTTCTTCCATGCTAAAGAAACTCCCTCTGCAGCTTCTCTATTCTGTTAATCACAGAAACCAGGCATTTTAGGATCAACATGAAGTAAATAGGGAGATTTCCCAGCACTGCTTTAATGAGTGTTATATTTCCTCCCAAAGAAAGATAGCTCATTCTCCACGTGGATAGCTTCCTTTCCACCCTTTATACCGCAGGATTCCAAACTACTTTATTAGCTTGCCCCTACATAGTGGGAGACCTAAATAGGTCGCTGGAAAAGATCCCACTTTGCATCCAAGAATTCTTGCAAGATGACTAATTAAAGACTCCTCTACTTTTATCCCAATCAACTTGCTTTTAAAGAAGTTGATCTTAAGACCTGACACTGTCTCAAAACAAATGAGGATAGCTTTAACATTTTTTATTTGGTCTTCATTAGCTTCACAGAAAATCAAAGTGTCGTCTGCAAATTGCAGGTGAGAGATGGGAGGAGTCATTCCTGTAACTCTAAAACCTCTAATAAGGTTCTGATTTTCTGCCTCCACAGCCATTCTGCTCAGCACTTCTGCTACAATTGCGAAGAGGAAAGGGGAGAGCAGATCACCTTGCCTTAATCCTCTTTGAGCTTGGAAGAAGCCTTTTGGGGAACCATTAATCATGATGGAAAAATAAGCTTAAGACAAGCATTCCTTTAATCCACTTTCTCCATGTAACCCCAAACCCCATTCTATAGAGTAGATACTGTAGGAAATCCCAGTCCACTCTGTCATATGCCTTTTCCAAGTCCAACTTGCATATCAGACCCGGGCTTCTGTCCCTGTCCCTTGAATGTACACACTCATTGGCAATAAGGACTCCGTCCAAGATCTGCCTCCCTTTGACAAAACCCCCTTGCTCTTTTGATATAATCAGGTAATACCTTATGAAGCCCTCCTGCCAAGACTTTCGCTAGGATCTTGTACAAGCTCCCAATCAAGCTTATGGGTCTGAAGTCTTTTATACCAATCTCCCCTTCCTTTTTTGGTATAAGAGCAATAAAAGAGGCACCTATTCCTTCAGACAACTTCCCTCTGGAGTGCAATTCCTCCATGAATTCTAGAATATCATCTTTTAGCATGCTCCAGAACCTCTGGATAAAGGCCATAGGGTAACCAACCGGACCCGCATTGTCATGTATCTCAGAAGTATATCAATTTCAAGAATCAAAGATATAAAGAATGAGTTGTGAATGTTCATACATGTAACAAAAAATAGAATATGGGCACTCTCAAGCGGCGAGGCCTATATTCTCAATCACCGAAGGCTCACAACAGTTGACCTTTTATCCTGGAGATATGGGTGAAGACATGCTCGAGCACACGGTTTTCAAGCCGTGGCTCGAGCTATCTATGGTTGAAACATCTAGAGTGGTACATCAAAGCAGTCTCAGATTACAGTCTCCCTCTCCAGTCCTCCCCGGAATGAATGTGGTAACCAATCATTGGTTCTTTTGATGAATGCCCGAAAGAACCGCTTTAAATAATGAATATTATTTTTATTTCGGGATGAAAGAACTCCCCTCAATTATTCCTGGGTTGCGGGTAGCTAGTGAAAATTCCAAAAATATCATGGAGGGGATATTTATTATCAATATACCTTTCATAGCAAAAATAGCTGCACGAACTTCCTCTCCAGCCATTGCATATTCTCCTCCTGTAATTTTGCAAACTGCAAGTCAAAGAGGGTCGCTCCCATCTTTCCTTAGAATAAAGTTTGATGAAATACTCCTCTCTGTGTCCAATAATTTCCTCCTTCCTTTCCGACCTTCTATCCCCATCCAGCAAAGAAGAGATTCTATTTATTCTTTTCCTCGAAGAAGCCATCCCATGGAAGAACTTTGTGTGATCTTATCACCTTCTTTTAACCATTTACATCTCAACCTCTCTCCACATGATTTCTTCCTCCCTCAACTTTCTTAGAAATTCCTCTTTGAGGCGCAGTCTTCTTCCTGCTTCTTCCTCAATTAAACGGCCCATTTCCACTTTCTTGTCAAGATTTTAAATATCTTCTAGCAGCTGCACCTTCTGCATCTTCATATCTGCAAAGTTCATCTTCGCCCATTCTTTTAATTTTACCTGCAGCATCTTCAGCTTTGTGGCCAATCTGTAACCAGCCCATCCCTCAACCTTCAACTCCTTCCACCATTCCATAATCATTAGTGGAAAATTACTTTCCTCCATCCACATTAGTTCAAAACGAAAAGGTGTAGGGCCCCACCTCTCTAGATTAGAATCTAGCAAGACAGAGCAATGATCCGATGCAGGTTTAGGAAGGGCTAACTGACAAACCTCTAGATACAGGCCCACCTAGTCATTAGAAACCAAGAATTTGTCCTGTCTCGACGCTTTTAGTGTGCTCTGGTTATTGGATCAAGTGAAAGAGGCTCTTTTCAGAGGTAAATCCACTAATGCTTGCGAATTTATCCAATCTTAAAAGGATCTCATCTCTCTCGTCATTCTACTAGTTCCCATCCTTTCACTTGGATACCTCACTGTGTTCCAGTCTCCTCCGATGCACCGTGCTCCATCCCATCTTCCTCTAACCGCATCCAATTCCTTCCAGAGCTCTTTCCGGCCCTAAGTGTCATTTGGACCATAGACTAATGTGATAAGCCACTTTGAATTGTTGCACAAATCCTCCACTACAGCTGACACCGAAAACACATCCTTCCAGGTGTTCTAGACGTTAATCTTACAAGAGTTCCACATCAATATAATTCCCCCTGCGGTTCCCACCACTTCTACAGCCACTCACCTTATGAATTTGCTTCCCCAAACTTCTTTCACAACTTTCTCATTCACCTCTTTAAGTTTGGACTCTTGGATCAAAGCAATATGCATTTTCTCCCTCCTCAACATCTCTCTCCGTCCTCTTGCGAGAAGCTCCCCAAAGAGCTCTCACATTCCAGGTTACCATCTTCATTTAGATGATTCTGTGCTAGTTGACCGATATTTTCATGGGCTGAGAATTGACATGCAACATATTCTTACATTCAAGAATTTTGATAGTGTTGGTGATATCATCCAACATGCTATCAAGGTTGAAGACATAGCAAACTATCAGACCCGAAAATTTAGTGTCTAAATCATGGATTAAAAAAGAAGAATCGGGACCCCACTCGGCCAGGGCCGAGTCCGAGTCGACTCAGACGGGACTCGCCCAAGTCAGGTTTATTTCCATTCTGTGCACAGAAAAATAGAAAAAAAAGAAGATAAAAACAGAAAAAGGAACCCAGCCCAGTGATGAAAGAAAAGGGGAAAAGATAAATGAAGAAGGGAGTGGGTGGAAAAGAGAGGGAGAGACGTGGAGGGGCAAAGAAAAGAAAAGAGAAGAAGAAGAAGAAGGATGAGGAGAGCGTACCAGGCACCTAGCAACAGGAAAAGCAGTCTGCACACTGCATTAGGAGTTAGGACAGCAGTCAACAACAGCAAGGCAGAAAAAGCAGTCTGCACTCTACAGCACAGTAGTAGCACTGTAGCAGGTAGCAGCAATAGGCAGTAGCAATAGTAGCACTGTAGCAGGCTAGCAGCAACAGCAGTCAGAAGTAGCACAGCACAACAGTGCAGAAAGCCCAGGTATTCCTTTGCCCTTTTTTTTGTTTTTAAACTCTCTCTCTCTCTCTCTCTCTCTCTCTCTCTCTCTCTCTCTCTCTCTCTCTCTCTCTCCAAGCTGGCCACCTTTTCTTTTTCTTCTTTAGTTATCTTTTGTCCTTTTCCTTCTTTACTCACCCTTTCTTTTCTTCTTTATTTTTTCCCTCCTCCAATGATGCTGGCCTCCCCCCTTTCTTTTCCCCCCCTCCAAATAATGCAGCCAAGTCGAGTCCCATTGGCATGAGACCCGACTTGGACAAGGCTGAGTCTAAGTCGACTTGGACTCGACCGATTTTTTTAAACCATGGTCTAAATGGCCTGCATGAAAAGCCCCATCAAAGCCAGGTTCTAACCAAGTGCTAATTCCTCAGGAAAGTTTTCCTCCAAGTTTGAAGATTAGAATAAGTTCGCATGTTTTCATTATAAGCAAAAGGGACACCGTTCGTTTGAATGTTCAAAACGAATTAACTTAATGGAGGTACACACAATGAACCGGAAAAACAAGATGATCCAAAAGGTGAAGTATTAGAGGAAGCAGAGGAAATAGAAGCTGAAAAAGGATGGCAAAACTCTCTTGGTCCTCCGAGAAACTCACCCGCTGTTGAAAAGAAATGGCTGCGGAAAAATAGTTTCTACTCAACAGGTACAGTACATGGGCAACATTCCACAGTTGTGATTGATGGAGGAAGTTGTGAAAATATCATCTCCCAAACTCTAGTTGATCACTTGAAGTTGAAGGTTTATAAGCATAATCGTCCCTACTTTGTCAAGTGGCTAATGATGGGTGATGAAGCACAGGTGCGACATACATGTCAACTTACTTTTGCAGTTGGTAATGACTGTAAAGATACAATTTAGTGAGATGTGCTACCAATAGATAGTGGAGATAACTTATTGGGTCGCCCATGGATGTATGATAAGAATGGCACTCATGGGATGCGCGACAACACGTACATATTCATGCACGGTGAAAAGGAAGTTACACTCAATCCAAAGAAAACAGACTCGCTGAAGAAAAGATCAAGGGCCCATGCCACAAAGGAAGTGCTTCACATACACCATGTCTACAGAGGCAACATGAAGAAGACTCGAGTTCGAGGTCGAACTCTTCTTTCAACCTAGGGGAATGATGCAGAATGGGACACAAGTGGTCCCGGCTAAGTAGTTTAGGAATTGTTTATTTTTTTATTATTGGTAGGCTTCTAATTTTATTGTAATTAGGATTAGGTTGCCAATCTATTTAGTTTCCTAGTTTAATTAGATTTTTTTAGGCTCTAAGTTTTGTTCCTATATATATGGCATTGTAGAGATGAAGATCTCAACTTTGATTTTGGAATAGAATTATCGTGGGTATTTTCCCTCGGAGAGGTGCGTTCTCATATTGAAGTTTCTGCGGAGACAGCTTGAGGTATCTATGGACACGTGCTTCGGCATCACAGAGGCCCTAACCCTAGGGCCTGCATCATATGGGCACTTTGGTCATTTCCCCATACATACTCAACTTCGCCCTTTGATGGAAAATTTTGAAACTTATGCCTATTGATGAGTGTTCAAGGTCAAAGGCGGCCTGTACAGTCAAAATCCCATAAATAAGTAGAAGATAAAGGTCTTTCCCCCAACTCTGTCCAATATTTTCCTGATAAAGTCAAATATAGCAACATTACAGAAAATGAAGTTCTTGTTACATGGCCCAAGGCTTTGGTGTGAACAAAATACGAGGATATATCTCAAGCCCATTTGAAGCTGAGGAAGCCATCAATGATATTAAACTCCGCTTTGGGAAAGGGCTCTACTCAAAGGACAGTCTCTATGGGTAGGTTGTCCAAGATCAGACTGGTCCATGAAAGAATGGTTTCCTCCAAGAAAACTGAAGACCATTGGGTCTTCCAACCCCAAGAAGGAATCAATTTGAACTTCAGTCAATACCAATATGGAGAACATGCTGGCAGCCACAACATGGAAAAGGAATTAATGGAGCATAAGAAATTAGTACAGTGGGTTGTATAGACCAGTGATTAAAGGTGATTATCTCCTTACAGACCATCCTCAATCTAAAATCTCCACTAAAGTTGACTATCTCGACAATTAGATGGCTGAGAATATCTTCCCCTAAAATTTATTCTTCACTAAGTTCCATAAGAGAGATCAAATGCCTGTTAGTTGGATATTTCACAATCATAAGGTAAACATTTCATTAGCAGATGAGTTGGAAAGTTTTGGCAGTAGATTTAATATAATGATGGCATTAAATTCAGGAATAGTAATCCAGCTTTATTTATCCGCACACAGAGAGAGAGAGAGAGAGAGAGAGAGAGAGAGAGAGAGAATGGAAACTGGACAATTATATAATCACTAAAAATTAAGAAAACTCTCATGAAGAAGGGATCACAAATTTATTAGAAGAGATCGTGAAAAAAGAGCACAAAGTTGGAATGGAGAATAAATTCCTCACAAACGAAATAAACGACTGACATTATGATGTAAAGAAGATGCAGGATCAAATATCACATAAGAATTAGTGGACAAATGGCAATGATGCTGCAGTGGAAATGAGGGGACAACTTGATTTTGGGAGTTTCTAACATGAATGGAACAAGAAAAGGAGGCAAAAACTATCATTCACACGACAGACCTAGCTATCTATTACCTACTAGAGAAATGGCAATTCCACGCAATTAGAAAAGATAGTCAATTATGATGGTGTCAATGTGCAGTTAGTATGCAATACATACCTTTCAATAATGCCAGAGCAAGGACCACAAAAAGTGATGGCACTATAATGGAGAAAAGGATAAAGACCTGCATATACACAAGAAAATCAGAATAAAAATCGTGTTCACCTAGGGATCTCAAGTATTCCTTCATTTAACTCCAATTAAAATAGACAGATATGGGTACAACATGAAAACAGACAATAAATCAAAATAATCACATGTTTTCCTAGGACCAACAGCGTCTATAAGAGAAATTCAAAGGCGCTTGCAAGTTGCAAAGCTTGCAGAAGAGATTTGCTCACTTTGGGTGTATCCATGTAAGCCCAAGATTTTAGCTTTAATCATTTTCCAACAGAGGCTTAACTAGGCACCCTACAAGAACCAATTAAAAGGTTGAACTGCCATTTCTACAAAGCAAGTATAACTCTAATTCTAGAGCAAAAGATGGGCTAAGTTGTCAATTATCATCCATTGTAACGGAATAACTGAAATGTTTTGTTCAATGTCCAGACATGGTACAGATGACACCTGTTATTGTAAATCTAGAATTTGGGCATGTTTCCAGCCAATTCCAATCCTACTCTAATCAGCAGATTAGGTACTCTGGATCAGAGTAGAATAAACACAAAATTCTAGATTAACATCGTTGCTGCAAATTTTTTATTTCTGCAATTTAATTTCAGTAAAGACTTTAAAGCCATGACATTGTACGACCCTTTTTTTACGCAAAGTCACTTCATTAAAAAAGAAGCCAAAAGGAGTATAAATAGGACCCCATAAGAGAGCTAAACATAATACAAACCCACTCAACTTCAGTTGATATGAAATGGAAATGCCACTTTCCAAACTTTCCAACATCACCAAAGATCGAGAGAAGGTGGCCCATGAAACTGCTTCATGACAAGAGCCCAAAGTAAAACCATAGCCTACAGCCCTACACCTTCATAGCCAACCCCTCGTAGAAACTAACCTGCTTCTGAAAGTATGGATGTTCTGCTAAAGCCACAAAGACCATAAAAATACAGCTACAACAGCATCACCCATTTCATTTCAGAAAGGCTAAATAAAAAAATATCCCAGACTGCAGACACAAACAAACAATAGAGAACAAGATGATTAACATCCTTTGCTGCAAGCTAGACTCCAGAATTGGCCTCTTGATTTGTGGCAGATGTAGATAGGTATCTGTGAACACCTTTGGGTTTGGCATGGTCAAGCAATCAGGATCCAAAGCTGGGTATAAATTGGATTTCAATGGTGGGAGATTGACAGATTAGGGATGATAAAAGAATACAGCTCCCATAAATAACATTTAGAAGATTTCCATTGTCCTTTCTCCATATCAGTCGGACCACCATCATTCACTTAAAAAAAAAGGTCAGTAATCATCTCCAAAATATAAGGGTAGTAGCACCAACCCACTTCCAAGCAGTTCTAGCCATTTGATCAGGATGTAAATGAGCCATCTCAAAACCAAAACCCGCAGAGAGTCAGGAGACAAGTTATCTATGTTGGAGCCTTCCACTCTATCCAAATCAACCATCTTATATAATTATTGTGATACCTATATCTAGATGTGCCTGTCTTCCCTAGTCATTCTAGCAGAAACTCCAAATCAGTTAGTTGAACAATTTGTCTTCATAAATTATAATTGAAACAAATAGTCTGATTTCTCATTATAGGTGCTCTAAAGATTCCATTCACAGTGGGCATCAAAATAATCATAAAGCCTGTCTTGGATCATTTTGTGTGTATCTTGTCTCACAATCTAAACGTTATATATCTCCTCATCATCTTCATCGTCATCAAAACTTTATCCCATCAATCTTTTCAGCTGAAAGAGCTGTACAAGTATCAGTGGAACTCAATCAAAAAAAAAAAAAAAAAAAAAAAAAAACATATATTCTCTTCTTAATTCTCAAATTTGGTAAGCAATGGATCCCACGTAGCTTTTGATAAGGATCAGCTTCCAAAGAAAAACCAAGATAAGTTAGAGTCCCCACCTACACTTAAAAGATGATTCCAAGGAACTCACCAAACCCTCCTAAGTCCAACGTCCATTAACTTACTTTTCTCTAACTCACTCTAGGATCAAGCATAGTTTTCAAGCATCTAAGAATATCTTTCATTACTCTCATTACACTCAATTTAGCAGCATGAAATAAAACTGTATCATTCACAAACTGCAAGTGTGTTATTTCCAACCCATTTCTGTTTACATGGAAACCATAAATCAAATTCATCCTTACCTAGAATGCCCAGATTCGGATGAGAAAATGGGCACAGATACTGGGATTGAGGATATGGGTCAGAACTTTCCAGAATGAAGGACATGGATGCAGATACAGGCATGCCTATCCATATCATGAAATTTCATATTTCATATTAAGAGTTTTTTTATGAAATTGTCACTGCTTATAATCCTTTTTGACCTTCTAATGTTAAAAAATAAGAAAGCTAATAGACATATCCGAAATAATGGACTAGTACATTAGGACACACCAAATTGTATAATAGAAGTATTGGTGCAATAATTAGTCCCAATCATGTATGAAAATTGCAGTCGTATCATCGTTGATGGTTGACCCTGAAAAACAATACAACACGGCATCACGTCACGTCGCGGTTCATGATCATCACGGCATGAATTTTTTTCAACCCAAAATAAAAAATAAAAATAACCAAAAAACCCAAAACAATGGAAAACGCTAGAAAACTTCTTTTTTTTTTTTTTTTTGTTGCATTAGTAAACACTATAAACCAAAATATTAGTCCTTCTAAGTCAAAACGTCTTGTATTATTGTCTAGAAACTATTCAAAGTTTGTTCAAATTTAATGATAGATTCACATGTATAGGTTAAAAGTACTAGAAATATTATAAATTAGTAATATTAACCTTCAGTGATAAGTAGTTAAGTACAGTACTCAAATACAAAGGAAGTTATGATTTATTGAAGTTATGACTTAGAAAAAAGTTACAACTTAAAAGTTACAACAATGAGCTTCAGGGAAAATTACATAACATTAACATTAAGAGGGTGCACTAAGATAAACTAGATCTAAGAAAAACTAAGAGTTAGGCTTAAATTCATTAGATTTAAAAAAGCCCCAAATTTTCAAAACCAAAACTTCTAGATCTAAAGCTGAAAATCACTACATTTAGGAGTCGTTCGTGCAGAGGTGCGGAAGGGGAAACGCTGCGTTTCCTCTTCCGAGCCACCACTTTCCGATCCGGGATGGTAGAATTTTCAGATCCTCTCAATCGCAGAAACACGCCTAAAAAAGCGGTTTCCTCCCTCGAGTCCTCACCACACCAAATGGCAACGAGGAAGGTGCGTGCCGGATTGTCACCCTCCATTTCCGTGGAAGGGGGCACTGCACAAACGCCTACTTAAGAGAAACTAAGAGTCTATAACCAAATCTAGTTCAATGTGAGGCCTTGATTGCATTTACTTCAACTTTTTTTTTTTTTTTTTTTTTTGGAAAAACTCAAAAATCAGTAAAAATCATTAAAAATCCAAAAAAAATGTGCTTAAAACTTTAAAAATGTGCTCCAAAACTCTAGATCCAAACATTTGTATCATCTTGAATGCATTTTGAGAAAGAAATTTGGAAAAAAAAAAAAGGACAGAAAATGAACACAGAATCCTTACGTAAAGTCACTAGGTTGAGTTCATTAGTTCGCCGTGATGATCCACTTAAATCTTCAAGATTTCGATGAGAAATGGTGAAAAAGAACGTTGAGAAAAATGAAATAGGGCCGCTTGCTACTTAGACTAAGCTTGAAGTGAAAGAGATGAAAGAAAATAAGGAAAGAAAGGGTTTTAGAGCAGTAGACTAATATTTTCCGATGCAGACCGATATTTTAAGAATATTTTGGTGACCACTACCGAGACCAACACACATGAAAATGATGGATCGATAGCAGCCGATACCGATACATATCAGCTGATATGCACCGGTATCGGCCGATATTTTAAACCATTGTCCCAATACCAACGTTGTATCCTTTAGATATGAAAACACTAGCAATATACAAGTGGTTGAGTACCGTACATCCATAGCTAGCCTTTGGCAAAAGTGCTACAAGACCATCCACCATAAGTTTTGATAAGGAAGTGTAGATCACACCACCTTGTGCCTTTACATAAGTTCTTTAGAATACAATTCGCCGAGGCCAAACTCAAGTTATGAAATGCATTCCAAAAATCCATCCCCTCCATTTCTTTCCAAAACTCAACCATCCTAGCATATAGCCCACAAAATAACATTCAACACAGTTGTATGCTTTTCCCATGGCGATTTTGACGGCAACTCCAGATTGTTTAGCTTTCCATGAGAATCAATCAACTCATTTGCAACAAGGCGGCCAAACAAAATTTGTCTATGATTAACAAGTGCATCTTGGAATCAAGCTGATAATTGTAAGCATCACCCCATTCAACCTATTGGTGATACTGATAACTTCAACAGTAAATTGTAGACACAGTTGACCAAACTAATAGGCGTGAAACTCTTAAGCATCACCAAATTTTGCACTGATGCAGAACAGATAAGCCCACAAGTGGGACCACCCAAAATAGTTTAGGAATATTTTTTATTTCCTTTAATTCCCATAATTATTTGTTAGTAGGTTTATAATTATATTGAAAGAGTTGCAATTAGGATAGTTTCTATTGCTTGATTATGCTTTCTTAGCCCCTAAGTTTGCTTTTCTTATTTATATGGCATTGTAGAGAAGGAGTTCTCAAAGTTAATTGATAAAAAGAATTGGGTTTTACTATGGAGGCATCCAGATAGCGTCTGCGGACATGTGCTTTGGCACCTTTATTGTGCTTTGGCACTTCCACGCAAACCGCCTGCATCAGCCACCTATGGAGCTGGAGCAATAAACATTGCATTCAACACCTTGTTCAGTCTGCTTCATCTATGAAATTCATGAAACATATCCATGAAAACCATTCATGAATCTCCAACATGCCCTTAGTTTGGGTTGGTTAGGCCTCATCCCTAAAGCTTAATTCAGTTCCCTTTTTTGTATTGGTAATCGGTACCCTTTAATACATACATCACATGATATTCCATAAATAACGTTCTCCAAGGACAGGGACCAATTAGACAATTACCTTAGTATGTCACACAGCAGAAATATTTAATTATATGGTTGACAAAGTATCATAAAAATCCAAAGTCAGTACAAACCATTGAATGGATAATAATTCGATGTAAAAAATTCAAATTACAATTTTTTTTCTAAATTATCAAGGATAATTAGGATACAAGATGATACTAACTTACTGAGTATTTATTGGAGCCTATCTGTCTCTCAAATACTCTGAAGTAATACAGCAAATACAGCCCAAACATCATTTCTGGTGTAGATGAGAAGGCAAAAGCAGAGAGAATTAACCTCCACAGATGAAGCTTTACGAAGATATCCTGTCATTACAATAACAAAATTAAGTAGATATGTTGTTCATCGGGACTAGTATTCTGTGTATGAACATGGAAAACAAGAAGATCGAGAATGAATGGATATGCAATCACAGCCAGAGATTTCATAGGGAGAAGGCGAGATTGGAGGACCTTATCTTCGTGTTTGTCGACAGGTCCAGAAGACATTCTGGTGGAATGGCTGAAGTCATCTTCCAATTGCTATGGCAAAGTAACAAACGCTTTCACTCCGGCATCCACTACACGAGGCAAGGGAAACTGTCTCAGTTTCAGCCGGTTTAGGGATAGAATGATAGCGCACTAAAAGCCATTAAGGATACGAATGGCAGCAGCCTATGGGGGAGGAGGTTGTGGGTTAACCTACCTCTCTATGGGCGGTCTTCAAGGAAACACAGAGGATTCTAAGGAGATGCAGAACGCCTATTGGAGAAGGGTGGTGGAAGTACAGTTTGGAGGGTGGTTAAGCGCTATGTAGGACGCCTCACTTCTAGTACTCTCCTGCTGAAGCGCTCTTAAACATAAGTGGTATGAAACTCTTCTATTGGAGAAGGAGATGGCTTGATTGTAGACATGAAGGCGGTTTACGAAAAAATCACAGGGACAGTCAGGTAGCAGGTGGGAGTGGATTGCCACGGGGAGATTCCATGTCAGCTAATCTGACAAAGTGAATTGTAGATTAAGGAAGTTCCCACTAAATATTATGGATTTCCGATTGGTGCAAACCTGACATCTATAACAATGTAGGATCCAGTTTATAGAAGTTTGAAAAGAAGCATTCATCATGGAAAAGGCAGTATTTATCCATTGGTGGTCGGGTGACCTTAATTAGTATTGTCTAATCCTCTGGTTTACCATATGTCTTTATTCAAAATGCTGCTGGTGATAGCCAAAAGGTAGGAGTGCATTTAAAGAGATTTCCTCAGAAGGAAAACAATGATTAGAGGAGGAAATGCTTAATGAATTGAAGCAAAATGGTGAAGCATAAATATCCTAGAGGTTTGGGGATTGGGTTTTCAGCGAAAAGAAGCTGGAATTTGTTTTCCAAGTGGTAGTGGAGGAATGGGGAAGAGAAAGAAGCTTTATGGAGAAGAATCATTTTGCTTCAAAGTATGGTGAGGAAGAGAGGGGTTGGTCCTGTAGAAAAGTCCATGTGGCCAACCTGTTATGTTTCGGATTCGAGGGAGGAGTCAAGTGAGATTGGGAAGTTTCTTATAATGAAGTGGGTATCAGGGCTGGGGTTGAAGCTAAGAGTCAGTTTTTTGTTCAATGATTGGGCAGGTGAGGGTCCTTATTCAGGCAGTTTCCCAGGTAGTTCAAAGTCGTGGCCAACAAAATATCTATTGTCAAGGATTGTTACAAGTGGTTGGGGAATAAGTTCTCATGGGGGATCCCAGTCAGGAGGTCTTTGTCAAAGGGGGGATTTCTAGTGTCAGAATGTGTCCCTGTTTAGTTCATTATCTAACTTTCTTCTTCACAAGCATCAGGCCAATGTCAGGATTTGGAAGCCATGCCCTTCTAGGAAATTTTCCTCCAGGTTTTTTCATAAGGTCATAGCTCCCACCCTCCCCGCTCATCTCTTTGCCCGCAGTTCAGTTGGGTGACTTGGGTCTGACTCCACTCAAAGTTGACACTTTTCTGCTGGTTGGTGGCAACTAGAAAGATGCTTACAATGAAAAATGTACTAGGAGAAGAGTGCTTGCAAAATCTATATCGGACAGCTGTTCATTGTGCCCAAGGAGAAGACAACAATCCCCCACCTGTTCTTATTTTGTGATTTCTCTTATTTGATTTGGAGCCATTTCTTGAGTATTATTTCCCTTAGGTAGGCTGCTGCTGCTTGGTTTGCAGGCCTTTTCTTCAGGAATCGCTTGATCCTCTAGAAGATTCTCCAGTTCAACTCATTTCATCATCTTGGAGGCTGCCTTTTCTCTGCAACTGGCCCGGCACCCAAAATTCGGGACATGGTTTTGAAATCCTCTGATCTTAGGATCTGGATTTGTTCCAAAACCTTCAGAGCTGATTCAAAAACTTTCGAGTCGGGTATTGGAGCACTGGTTTGGAGTCCCCTGTAACTACATTTGATTTGTGGACTGGTAGGGAAACCAGACATCTCATATGTATGTGATTTCACTTCTTGTGAACTGTTTCTGTGGATCTAGTTCACCTTGAAGGTCTGGAAATCATTGAAGTTAATGAACTGGAACTACGAATTGGGCTACCACCCAAATACAAATTAATCAATCTGTGAAACTAGATAATGTGTTGAACACCTGGATGGACAATAGACTGTAAGCCCAATCAATGAAACAAGCCCTGCAATCAAACAGGTGAAACATTTCCGACTGAAGCTGTACCACTATCATCATTATCATCATCTACGCCCTATCCTATCAATCTTGAGCTGGCTTTGAGAGCTTACTATTAAAAAATCCATTTTTCACACCAAGGTCAATTTACAGTGGAGCTGGCCGGATGAATGATCTGGAGCAGTGAAAGGTGGGCTCCACGTGTGCACTAGAAGGCACGAACTACTGTCACAAGATCATGTTTCCCCTTCAAAATTTCCCACATTACAAACACAAACACACAGCTAATGATCACATTCTAAACCAAAACTGCCAATAGAAAAATCAACAATAAACTATTAAGATACAGAAGAAATCAAGTGCATGATCAGCAAAACTGATGCATAAATGAACATAAAGAGCTCAAATCCTCAACATAATCAACCCCCACAAAAAACCCACTTTCAATTACATATCAAACAAATAGAAGTGATTGACCTTTGCCTTTGGATGCAGAATCACCCCAAACATATAAAAAAACCAATGTGCAGAAATATTGAAAACTGCCAAAGAAAAACCGATACAGCTCCAACGAAAGAAATGAAAGAAACCCACTTCCAAAAACCATAGAATATGAGAACCCACATCAGTAAAACGTGAAAAAAAAAAGGGGGTGAAAGTGGGTACCTGATATGATAATCCAAGGGCTGAGGACGAACGGCGTTGAATCCCGACAAAGATCGTGAAAATGGCGCTCGTGACAACGAATGCTTTCGTAACAGGAGCATTGTCTGCATGAAATGAATGAAAAAAAAATCACATTTTTATCCAAAGAATGCAGAGAATTGAGAAAAATGTGGGTGAGAAAAGAAGATATGAATGTTGGGTTTCTTTGTGGGGCTTTGTTAAGGGTAGACGCGTACGAAAACCAGATGGGCCACCGTTCATTCTCGATGCGAAGGAAGCAACGACGACAACCTCCTTCTCCTGTCCAAAACACAGAGGAGAAGGGAAGGAGAGAAGTAGAGATGAAAGGAAGAAGGAGAATCTGAATTGAACTGGTAGAAAACACAGTGCTCGCGCGATTTGGGCATGCGCACAGACTACAGGCAGGAAGAGGGACGCCGTGGGGGTGTTTTATTTGGTGACCAACTGGAGGACGCTGTGTTGTACGGATTAAGACGGATCCAGTTTCGGAGCCAGTTTCGACTCGAAGACTCAAATCCAATTCCAAAATCGAATTCACTTCTTGTTCTTTCAATGTTTTTTTACTAAAGATAAAGACATCGTTTAACTTGTACCGGAGCATCAAATCTGCTTTCTAGAGGGTTAGACAAAAGAAACATCCAATCAAAGTTAATTTCCAGCTACAATTTAAAATTTAAAGGCTCGTACGTCAAGTCCCAATTCTATCAATCCGAACATGTATAAATTTGGAACCAAGCCAATTTATCAATGGAAGCTTTAATTGGATTTCGGATCTGATCCATTTGTGAAACAGAACCTAAAATAGATTCTAAATCTAATTTTTATGGTCAAAACCTTCCGATTGTCGGATGGCCGTTTACATCTTGGGAATACCGGGTAACTCCTTACGATTGTTATTTTTCTTTTCTTTTCGGTTTTTTTTTTTTCTAAATTAAGGATTAGGGGTGTACACAGATCAAATTTGTGCCGAATTTGGATTTGTGCGGATTAGGCCAAATCCGTCACCAATCTGTGGCTATTAAAATCCGATCCAATCCATGGAGGATAGAGTAATCCGTTCAGCCTAATGTTAAAAGAATAATATAAAACATGTTGTAAAAAAATTCAGTATTCAAGCTAACAATCCACCAAAAAAATACAAATTATCAATTGATCAATTCAAAGAGTTGTTTTTATCTATGTTAGAACCAAAAGAGATCTAATCAACAAAATAGTACAAGAACATGAGTTTGGGAGATGAAGCCACAAATGATAGTAAGGGTTTTAGGGATACAGGTTCGTAGGGAATTGCATTTTGTCCCCCTAAATTTTTTATTTATTTTATATTTAGACATCTTAATTTATATTTAGATCCCTTATATATACATTTTTATTTAATATCAATGGATCGGATCGGAATGAATCCGCGAATTGAGGGTGAAATCTGCCATCGATCCATTGCTAACAGATTACAAAATTTTCAATCCTTCACCGATCCATTTACCTTCAGATCGGATAAAAATCCGCTAATCGGATCGGATTTACGGATCAACAAATTTTTTGTGCACCCTTACCAAAACCAAGGATTGCAATCTCCAGGGAGGTGCGAACTCTAGTTCCGGTCATCCATAGCATCCTAACCATTGTTCCCGTGATCTCGATCATTTGGAATAGAACCAGATTGGACCTCATCTTGGACTAGCAATAACACCATATGGGCTGCATCTTCTACCCAAATGGGCCATGAGTGCACATTGTTTGGTTGGATGGGAGTTGCTCTTATGGAGGACTAGTTTGTATGTGGCCCAAAAATCAACCTGATTGGATGACCAGACCATCAAGCCAAGGGCCTGCAAAATGGACAATGAACCAAGTCATTTTGGGATACGATTGCAAAGAGTGGAGCTCTCTTCTCTGCCCCCTTTGCTGTCATGAGTTTCTCAAGCTACTGAAAGAATCTAGAATTTTGTTTATGTTTTTTTATGTTCTATTTGTTTGGTTTGTAGAGAATAGACTTTCATCCCTTACAATTGTGTTATTCTGGGTACAAAAAAATTCTTAAACAGATGGTGAATTTCTTATACTTTGGGTAACAGGTGAGGATTCTGCAAATTCAAAGATTCCTCAGTTCCTATAAAATAAGGATTTCTCGCTGAGGATTTCTATAGCTAAGGGTTTCACATTAATATGGTGCATATCCATATTCAAAGATTAAGTTTTGATTTCCCAATATACAAAAGTGAGGGGTTTTATATATATATATATATATATATTTATAAAACAAAAGGTGAGGGTTTTCAAATCTTATGGGATGAAGATTGGACTAAAAATTCCTCAAAAGTATGAATTTCTATTGGTACAAATGCTCGGAGATTTAAAATTGCCAAACCTGAATTTTCCACGACTTTTATAAAAAGTGGAAATCTTTTGCCAATGATTTAATTGCCAAACATGATCATATATGTTTTGGATCACCTTGGCATTTGAAATTGAATACCCAAATATAAATTATGGAACATAGTTGTCAAAATCAGATTGGTTCCAGATAATGTCTCTATCCATTGTGTGAAAGAGTATTCTTTTTCACAATTCTAGTTCCGTTTTATGGAGATTGTGTTTTTGACATGCTGATGATCATCTGTGTTACCAACTGCATAAAGTTGGAACCCCAGTCCCAATGACTTCTATGTACCTTTTTTTCTTTCTTTGGGGTAAAAGGGATGGCCTGAGTTGATCAAATGAAATTTGAGAAATTACAGGAATATGTCTTAGAAAATGTATGTTTTAGTTAGATCCCATATTTTAACACATGTAGGGCTCATCTATTTTAACACATGTTGGGCGTTTATTCAAAACATCAGTATGATATCTTCACTGTAATGCCCCAAAATCTCCTCCATTTGAAGATTCTAGCCATCTGTAATCTGACCTTTTTCCTCATTCTTCTCAGAGCCATCCGTTATCTGACCTATATGAAGACTGCTAGTTGAAAGCTTAGGGTTTTTCAATGTCAGCAGGTTTTGGGTAATTCCCAATTTGCAGTTTCTTCTTATGTCAGTAATCTTCAATATCAAGGATGCCTGTTAGGCTTATGAGGCTGACATAGTCCTTTATTTTAAGGTCCACTGATTGGATTTTAAATGGCTCTGCAGGCCAGGTTTGACATCTTTTTTCTTTCTATTAAGACCTGCACAAGGCTGAGTTGGAGACCTGGCAATTTCAAGGTCATGAATTGTGCCTTAACCTGAATTTTCATATCTGACTAACAAATGGGCGAGGAATACGTCTCAACAATTGATAGGCAGTTTTTTAGGTGCAGGATCCTGTAACCATATCGTACCTACCAACTAAACTCAATTGTTTGTTTGGAAATTTGAATTTTGACTTATTTAATTATTATTTAAAAAGGTCAGATGGGCTGAACCCTTACAGATTGTGATTGTGAATGAGCAACTTCCGACTGTGATGTGGACTGTTACCAATAAGCTGTCTTCTTTTCCTTCCATCAGTTCCTGAGATTGTTTTATGCCACTAATATATGGTTTGCTTTGCATGAGGAGCAACTGTGGCTCTCCTAGTTTTTTTATTTGTTTTTTCTTTCTGTGAGAAAGTATTTTCTAAAAGTTGCAAAAAATTGAAGAAATGAAAGCTAATGCCCACTTAATAGAATTTCTAGGTATTCATTTTCCATTAAAAGGGAGATTACTTGACAGCCATTTATGGATATTGAGTTCGTTTCTTTGATATTAGCCACTTTCAGAATTGCATTTCTTAAAATTCCTAGGAATTAAGTTACCTGAAAACAAATGGGCCCTAAATGTGGAGAATTTGCATATAGCTTATCTGCAATCCAGCTTGTGGGGCCCACTTAGATGAATGTCTAATCAATGGAGGAGGATATTGATATAAATTGTTATTTTGTTCACCAACAGCTCGAGGTTTTGGTGCTTCTAGTTATTCTGAGACATGGATTGCACATACCAACCATGTGCACTAATATAGTCACTAATGATGAAGTTTAAAAAATATCTATATTTCAAATTGGTTAAAGAGCTGGAAATATCTTTGTTCAACACTATGCTCTTCCTGTCTGTTTATCTCACATGTTATTTCACACCAAGAGGTCTTTCTGCTCGTGCAGCTTGTTTAATTCTCATCTCTGTATCTCATTGTGTATTCTTCCTCTCATGGGAGCTTTTGAAAGATGCCCAATGAAAAGATAACCAATAAGGTACCCTTGGATTTTTTATTTTATTTTCTTATTTTTGTTTTTTTTTTTTTTTTTGGCTTCATTTGTAATAACATTGAACTGGCTCTCACAAACTTGGTCCATGGACCTCTCCCATTTGGGAGTATGCCTTACCATTACACTATTTGCTGGTTTGGCAGGTACCACATTGGATTTGCTGCACTTGTAAGCATGGAGGTTTCATTATGTACTCAACCATAATTCACTCAATAAGTTAGATAAACAGACAGTTGAGTTGGAGAAAGCATTAATGACCACAAAATTGAGATGGGGGCAGAGGGTTCTTATTCCCCTTTGGCCCCCGCCAAAACTAAGCTGTAGAAACCAAGTAAGCAGATGTTTCTGGCTTAAGATTACCAATGGAGTTGCAAGAATTTTAAATGTTGCTTTCTATTTTTATCTGAAGATGATCCACATGGCATATTCTTAATGTGATTATTTACTGTTTTGTCTGAGATTGTAGCTGAGAAAACTGTAGCTTTATCTGCATAATTGAGTAAAGTGCTGCTGGGTTTCTTGTGTAAATGTAAGGTCTCTATTTCCCCTCTAGATGAATATAATGATTTGGTGTCTGCAATCTGTATACTTCTTTCTTTGGTCCTGATATTTTTTTTGGCCATATGTTAGATAGTACTTCTTTTTTTCTGAATTGTGAGCATCCAAGAAATCAATATGTGCATATTAATAAATCCAAAGCCCATTAAATATAAATATCCCTGTGTGTTCAACACATGGCTAAATTTCACTCCAATTGGAGCTGGGCCCAACTTCAGAATAATTAGGCTTGTGTTTCAAGCAAAGTCTGAACAGTACTGAGGTTGGAATGAATGGGAGAGGTTTGAGTGGATCATCAACTTCGTTGTAGCCATATTCTATCCATCTGGAATTGAAGAGTGAACACTGTTGGATGAAAGTTAACTTCCATGCCACAATATGAAATGCGATATAACCATGTGAAGATGGATTGAATCCAAAGGTGAATATTATTTGTCAAGGGCAGTTCTAATCAAGCTGACTATGTTGACATGTGGGCCCCATGTTGCACACATTGCACATCTTTATCATGACACTGAACTTGTAATAATTTTTCCTACTTTTGTGACCCATGGCAGCTGTGCTGGCCAGTTGGGGTGGTCCATTTTGAACACTGCAGGGAGATTTTTCCTACTTCTGTGAGCTCAATTGGTTAGATGGGTGGGACTGGTGGGGACTAACTTCTAGTTCAAAAATTACATTTATGTTACTGAAGGACACAATTCCTGACCCGATCGACCCACCCAGCTCAAGATCCAACATGGAAATTCAGGGTTTTGGGTAGAACCTTTGTAAATCCTGATGAGGATTGAGTTCACATTTCCACTCTGATTATCAACCAAGGTTCTAGTTCCGCAAATACATGTTATCTATAGTGATCAACCAGACCTGACCTAATACCACCCCTATTTACAGGTCAATTTGTCCATAGTGGGCCTCACCTATCAACTGGTGTGGGTCACAAAAGGTGACCCACGTTATGTAATAAGATGTGCAAGAAAGAGAGAAAAAGATTGCAGGGAAGGTTTGTCCTCCTTATGGATCAACCACCAATTTATATTGAATGTCTTTTTATTACAGTACCTATAGTTAATGAATGAAAGAAGAACAAAAGATTTCAATGGATTAGAGGGAGTTAGCATACTAATAATAGAATGAAGAAATCTCCTCCTGTTAGAATGTCTAGTCACATCTTTGTAAGGGACAATCCACCCCTTAGACTATGTACAAGTGGGCTTCAGTGGGCTGGACCAGTCACATGGACCTGCCGATGAACCTGGGTCGGGTTGACCTCTTTGAAAGCTCCCACAGTGCATACCCACTGAATCATTCCTCCCAAGTCCCCTAGAAAGTAAGCCCTAGAATACTGCAGTCTTTATAATGATATGTGAGTGTCAAACATTGTATTGGCAACAAGAGTGTCAGGAAGCCAGTTTAGACCACTGTCCTGATTTTTATTCGGGCCTGCTTGGATCTTTGTACACTGAGAGCTGGTCAGTCAGTTTATGCATATGTGAAGGTTCCTACACAGGAAACCATTTTGTTAGTTTACATCTTGTAATAAGTATTGTACATTTTATACTCATCTTACAGCTTATTAATGGTATGTTTTAATTATTTACACTAAAACATGTATCTAAAAGAAAATATGTGTTAAGAGCTTTATAGATGATTTCTATACAGGATAGGCTCCATGATGATGACTAGAGAAATATAAATAATATATAGATGTTACTAAAATCTCATAATGGAAATGGGGTATTAAAATGTCAATTTTTTAGATGAATATTTTTTTTCTCATTTAAATGATGCTCGATAAAGGTACCTGATACAGATTTTCATTTAGAAATTCTGCTTTCCTTGTTTTCCAATTATGATCATTTAAACTATATCATAATAGGGAGATGCTTCAATGAGAGTTGCTCTCACGGTACGATGAGAGTAAGGGTGGGGGCCTTCACATCCATATCCAATGAGCTTGGTGTCACCACATGTACAATATATCGCATATGTACCATACACCTCACAAATCTCTAAGACTCAATTAGGAATATAATCACCCCACTTAAGGGAATATAATTAGGACTGAAATCACCCTGATCAGGAGGATACATTAGCTGTAGATTTGCTGAATGTAACTTACCATATATAAAAGTATGCGACCTGTAAAAAGAATCAACCCCTCACTTTGAGAAGCACAAAACTCCATTCTATCCTCTTTTATTGTGCATTGTGTATATCCTATGATAGATTGTTAAAATAATATGTCATACTTGATTGTGAAAGACCCCCCTCCATTCAAAAGTAGGAATCATCCCCCACAGTTGTTCCCTCGTTTCTTTTCTTTCTTCACTTTTTCATTTGTCATCTAGTTCCTACCCTGGATTAGGTAAGCACTCTGAAATAGACTCATCTCTAGGAACAGCAATTGCACATTAAATCAGTGAAAATGTTGCAAGTAAACTTGAACAGAATATAGTTATTCAACCGTTTTACGAGAGTACAGTAGACAATGTTTGATATTTATTAGCATTCAAAAGCTCCAATTGGGCAATGATGACACAAAAATTTATGAATACAAATGCATAAGCAGGCAGGTAAATATGTTACAACAGGTTTTCATTATTCTAAACTAGAAGAAGGTATTCTCCTGCCTAGATCAGAGTCACATGAAATGGCTGGTATCCACTTTCCAGAAAAAAGTGCGAAGAATAAAAATGATGGTCATGTTGTCTTCTAAATTATTCTTCCTTTTTAATTTCTGAAGCGCACAGATCATTGTCATTGAGTAGAAACTTTAGAAAAATAGAAAGTTTCATCGCAAGCTTTCACTAGATACTTAGAAGTGATGAACATGCCTATTCCAAGACTTCAGTTGGCCAAAGCCGCTTCCACACTGCAATTTCCTCCTTGTTATGCAATTTCCTAACGCCTCCATAAAACCCGTCAGCTTCATTTCCTTCTTCCCAATGATGCTTTCTGTTTAGAGTGGTTTGTCTCCATCGTGAACCTGGTGTATAGTGGTTGAACTCCAGCATCACAGTATCTGCCAACAGGGGTTTCATGGGTGAAAATCAGAACTCAACAATGTGGTAGTTCTAAGAAACCTTGCATTGAAAGACGTCTGCAATGTGATGAGGGACTAAGAATCATGGTATTAGAAATAAGGCAGGCTAGGTAGTGTGCATTTTTTTCCCAAAAGGGGGGAGATCAATGATTAAAATTTACATCAAGTGGGCCATAAAAACACTGGTTTATAATATTATTATGTCCTTATACTTTTTTTTGTAAATTCTTTATTTGAATCGGGTGCATTTGTATGCTTTGAGAAAGACAGTATGCTTTTCTGCCGATACTGTATCTAATCTCTTTTGGGTTGGACTTGGGTACATAATTAAAGAGTGAGTGGATTTTATCACAAGAATGGTGGTGTGCCGATCCACAAAATATTTAAATTTTTCCCCAAAGAAGTGAGAGCAAGAGTATGATCCTAAAGTGGTCGAGGGAGTTGAAATGGAACCTTAGGTATAAAATTTCTCCAACTAAAGAGTCCTGAATGATTTGATAGAGATTGGGGGTTGAAAAGGTTGAAAATACTATATCAGACCTCATGTTCTGGTTTTTCAATATCAAACAAAAAAGTACACAGACACAAGGTTAGATTAAAGGGAAAAACCAATTAGAGGCAGGTCAGCATTGAATTTTCTATCTCAGTTGAAACATGAAACCATGTCTGTTTCTAAAACATTTACAGGAAATTAGCAATAGAAATAGAGGTAAAAAAAGATGCTAGAGTTATCTGGTTATCCTGTAGACCTGTACAATGCAACAAAATTTAATGGGACCGAATAGAGCTTCTAAAAATGTCACGAGGAACGAGTGGATCTACACAAACTGGTGATGTTTACAATCCAGCATTAGTTGAATTATAGTACATTTCAAGTGGAATAATAACCCGCTAACCTCACTTGACAACTGATTTCCTTGTTATTAGACATTGGGACTAGGTTACTTTCACTTACAGATATTTTGCTTAATCAATAACTTGCTCTAGGGATTGTTAAGGAAAATGTAAAAGTTCTCTAAAGTTTTTCTGTTGATCATTTCTGCATTACAACTTGATCATGAAATTTAATTGATGATGAAGGCTATCTTCATGTATAAAGGTGCCATAGTGAATATAGGAGAAAAAGGTCCCTCTAATTCTCCCACATTAAATTTGATGGTTGAACCAACTGAAGATAAGCTTCTGTGACTGATTTAAAGTTCTCATTGGATTTTGTCAAAATTATAGGAGATTTTAAACTTTGTCCTCATGCTTCTTTTAACGAATACATTGAAGACTGTACATTGGACTTCTGATTATGTATATCAGGTTGCAGAGTTATAGCTTCACCAAAAAAAAAAAGAACAAAAGAAAAGGAGGAGGAGGAAAAGATAAGGTAAAGAGTCTCTTTTAATTTTCTCACCACTGTTATGACAATGGCAGAGATGCTCATTTCCTTCACATGATTCCAAGTGACCCACCACACCATACCACCAGCCTGTCATGCATATTATACGTTTTCAAGTTAGATATGCGCAGAGAACCAGTTAAAAATGGGAAAAAAATTAGCACAACTGTTCTTTTAGAGTATTTTAGGAAACTCTAATCACAGACATAGAATCATACATAAGATAAGCAAAAGTATAAATTTAATTCATTTTCAGAAGAACATAAAAGCCAGTTTGGTCTTGCACTGAAACCTTTGAGAGGAAAGAAAGTCAAAAATTTTGTTCAGGGCATGGGGATAATACACACCATAGGGATTTTCTTTGCTTCTTCTCCACTGAATCTCAATATGGTCGCCTGGTCTTAAATCATTCAAGCAGTCTGAGATATGAAGCTCATGCGCAGGAGTATCAACAGGTGGTGCTCTGAGTCTCTCCCACTTCACTCCTTTCTCTTCTACCATTGTCCGCTGACCATGGGGTGGGTACCTATAAGGTGTTAAAAAAAATATTGAGGTCAATGTAAATCCAATAATTGGATAACTCACTGAAGGCACTAAGAAATTTAACTGCTGTTCTTCTTTAGAAAGTCAACAAAATTCACTAAATCCTTTGCTTACTGAGCTTGCATTTAGCCGTTCCCAAGTCACAACCATATTGAATCTTTAGGAAGAATGGACAGTGATACAGTGCCCATTGCTCTGGTGTTTTAGCTCAGAAATCACATCATGGTAGATACAGTGTATCTGATTTTTCCTCCTCGAATCAATATCAATTTTCAACATGGATAATTATTTTGGGAAGAAAGGAACAAAGTATCCCATCTCATGTGGCACAAGACTACTGCCTTGCCCTAAAGCCATAGCCAAATGAATGACCATCCAGTTTGCGAAAACATTCAAGTTAGTTTCTATTATGGGTACATCTTTTCCTCTTCTCTTTCTTCATAAGACATGTAGAAAAGCTTTAAATTTCACAAATATGACTAATCCCATTGAATGAATGGTTAAAATTTTACGCAGTTAGAATAAAACTTAATTATATTAGAAGTCAGAACAACAAAGATGATTGGACTGAACTGAGTTAGTTGCATCCATTTCAGAGAAAGTTGTTTTACACATACCTTGCATGAAAAGTGTCTGTACAGCAATCATAACTCAGATCAGCATCATAACATGAGAGCATAAAACCAACGTGTCCATTCTGCAGAAAAAACACAACACTCATCAACTTTCTAAGCAGTAAAAAGGTTCTTACATCTCACCTAAAGAAAGGAAGCAAAAAATAACAATTCCAAGTAAATAACATTAGCTAGTTCTATTTTATGAAATCAAACTAATGGAACTTCACAACCCAAAACATCAATGATCTTAATCTCAAACAAACTAAGTGCAAACGACTGATTCTTGCTAAATTGCGATAATAACCATAACTTATAAATACAAAGAACAGGGGAAGATGTTACAGGAATTCAAATTGGAAGAAGCTATCGTTGGAAATTGTGTTGCGGCAGTGTAACATTTACAGTGAGAAGATATGATTAACCAAGAAATTTGGAGTAAATGGAGCCCTGGTTATCATTACCTCACGGTTATAGACCTGAGCGGGGAACCAGAACTTGCTACTCTCTAGAGAGAGATACCAAGACATGATTGAATCATCAGGCAACCGGTTCCTCGGCTTGCTACTGCTACTGTCCATCTTCAATTTGAGCCATGAAACAGGCCACACACAAGACAAGGATGCAATCCATCCTTTTGACTGGCCGCCATCTGAGGCACCGGAATCCTTCCTTGATGCAATAAACCATTTCCATTCTCTATAAGCTGCATGACCCACCACTCTCCCCCATTTCTTTTTCATATGCTTCTCCCATAGGTGATCACTCCTACACCTATCCCTCAAAGATGTACAAACACCAGCCATAGTACACAACCCAGCTGGAGGAAGCTTCTCTAGAATGCATTCCAGTGCCAATTCAGGCAAATCCAATATTGAAAACTTCACATCCTCCTCTACATTCTCCACTTTTGAAAGTATCTTCTCGAAAGACATTGCAGATAAAATTCTAGATTGAGTACTTGTACTGCAAGGACTACCACTCAACTGCACAAACAAACCAGTTAATTCTCTCCAGAACAAGGCTGTAAACAATATCATCTCATTCAAACATGAAAGGATAGGCTTCAAAGCAAGTGACTTAGATAGGAGGAGGAAGGAGAGACAGGATATCAAGAAAAAAAGCATCAGATAAGAGAGATTCTAAGGTGAGTTGATGGCTTGATGCATAAAGCTTATAGAAGATAGCAATGACCCAATTGCATAAGGCAATGGCAACAACAGTCTTGCAGAGATTGAACAATAAATTCAGAACTAGAGAAACTCAGAAACTTATAAGTATAAGATAGAACCAGGGTCACTGTATAATAAAATAAGAGCGGAGCATCTGCAGAGACCCCAGAACTTGGAGTCTGATTGGAGATAACTAAATTATACTAGTAAACCCCCAGAGCAGAACTTCTTTTCTTAAACCTACTGGCACCTGGCACCTCGTTACGATAAATCTATCTGCCTATGCTCGGCCGTACACAGACAGCAAAGCAGCTGTCAACAATGGAGAGGCTCATGAAATTATTTATCTTTTTGGATCTCCCATGAGAAATCAGAGGTGTTTATTGTTTATAATATCTGCAAGGTGCAGACTCAAAGCCCCATATCTCCCAAATCTCCAAAATCTTGAGGAAAACAACACAGCAAAAATACAATCACTAGTTATCTTGGCAGATCAAAGAAAATTAAGAAGTGGCTAGTTGAGGACAGGGCTAAGGTAGGTGCAACCACCCCTTTGTGAGAGAGAACATAGACTCAATTAAAATTTAAAGAAATGTTGGAAGAGGAATAAAGGGTAGTTTGGAGATGATCAAGATTGAGATGAGCATGAAGTGGGTTGTTTATCTAAATCTTCATTACAGCCCACCAAATCCACCACCCACCACCTCAATCTCCTAAATCAAAATAATCCAGATTCTAGAATTGAAAGGTAGAGAACAGAAAATGAGTTAAATGAGAAAAAGATGAGGTTTATTTGATGTTTGTGTGGTAGACTCCCAAACTTCCACCTAACTTCCTTATAAATCAGCACACTGAGGTAGCTAACCATTATAAAAAAAAAATACATATGAACAAGTCCTTTGAATGTCCTCAAATTATTAAGTTCTGTTATTGGGTAGTTGGGAAAAAAGTGAGAGGTAGCTTGCAGGAGTACACCCAAATAATTTATTTTGTGTGGCCTGATAGTACTTGGGGCCCATTGTGGATGATCAGAAATGTCTATCCAATGGTATGTAGAGAATCTCATCTGCAGGCTGAATCAGTAAGCGTTGAGCCTTATTTTGGGTTCATAGGATATTCGGATTGGAGCAATTTTTGCCAGAAAGGGAACTGTTGTGATTTTCAGGAGTAAGCCCATGATTCATGAGTATCCTCTGAACAAATTTTCAGGTAGTGCTCAGAGTACTATAACTGTTTCCTCATGTGGTCAGTATGGTGGTCTAAAGATAAGTGATGGGAAATTGCATACTTGCACTCAACGATAACCACAATCCCAAAGCTCTTATTTTATTGATAATTGAAAGCAACGTTTGGAAGGACAATTGGTCGTTTTTAGATTTGGAAGATTAAGCAACAAGCGATCGCCTCAAATATAAATTGCTTTATTCGTTTTGATTTATTATAAGTCCAGCAGTGACAAGTGTCTGGATCTGTTTTAGCTTAGGATCAAAGCCAATTGAAGTCTTGGGAGTGTGGAATAATCAAAGGTGGGACCCTATGTGGAAAAAAAAGGATTACAAATTAAGATGGTTGTTAAGAAGAATTTGCCTTCAAATATATTAGCCTCTTTGGTTAAAGGAAATTCTGAAAAGGAGTTGGACTTGTCGGATTTAGAGAATGATGTGGCATCCTGTCCATGGGGCATTCCAAATGCTCTTTGTGTCGTAAGAATTTAAAATTTTGAACCACATGAAATTGCACTCTTAGGCTCTTGAATTTCCAGAATCCGGCATTTCAAATGCTATGCTGGAGCCGGGGATGAGTATTTAAAATACTACTTTATGGGCAGCATTTGAAATTTTTAGAATTCTTCAGGACAAACAGTTATGTAATTGGTCGGGTATGGATTCAAGTCCGGATCCATGCCCTTGTGTCAAGATTCCACTTCTTAGTTTAAACCTGTATATGGTTACAAGTCCTGTAATTTGGATCCAACTCAATCTGATTTTTGTTCCTTGATTCGGATTTGAGTCCAAGTTCACCACAAAACCAAACCCCACCCACTTCATCCATAACCCACATCAAAACATGCAAGTGGCATTAGGAAAAAAGGCAGTTTGTGAAAAAAAAGAGTTATTGGGAGTCTTTTATTACATGACACAAAGAAGCCCACGAGGAATTGACGGGACTAACAGAAGGCAAAATAAATAAATAAGTAAAGCAAATGCACGGACTTTTCAATTTGACACGTAGCCAAGTTTCATTCCTAATTGTACCTTTGACCTTGAAAATACATTACCATGTCTAGATTTCAAGCATAACTAGGAAGGTACTAGGAAGGTCGCGGTTGGAAATTGTGTGGCGCACATGCCATGAGTTCCACATCAAATCAAGTAGGCCATGGCTCATAGCGAAATCAGTATCACAGTATAATAAAAAAAACGTGATCAATACTTATGGATAAAACTCCAAATAAGATTAGGATGGATGTGGGTTTATGACGAATAAGTCTTCACGAAGTGTGACTCTTTGAAACTAGTCTATATAACAAATGTGAACACCAATCAATAACTCATATAGTTAGAAGGCACTCTTAAAGGGCAAGGTGTTTATAATATATATCTATATATTTAAGGGGGTCTTCTTATGTATACTTCCCTCACCATTTTGGTGAGGGACACTTCCATTATGGGAAGTGTTCAAGTACAAAGCACATTTTTTAATACATAGGGTGAGGTACTTTGTACTTGAAAACTTCGCATAATGAAAGTGTATATATATATACATATTTATAGGGGGTATTCTTATGCATAAATGGTGAGAGCTGGATGCATAAGAATACCCCCTATAAATATATATATAGAAAAATTCTCGAAAACTCCCTCATTTCAAAAGGAGAGTTTCTATAATAGCCAATAATTTATTAGTATTTTAAGAGATTCACCTTTATAGGAGAATATTTAGAAGAAAGAATCTAATATATGTATCACTGATGGCACGTGTGACACTTTTACTAGCTAAAAGATGAGTATTTTTTTTAGAAAAACGCCTGAAAAATTTTACAGCGTAACTCATGTATATAATGCCGTGTTCAATATCTCCCACTACAAATACATGGGAAGTAGGAAGTGTGGCTGAACATTGATCTTATCATATCCATTAAGGTGGTTATATATAGGTAGGCAGATATGCTGGGACTCTTGAAACGGACCCCCTCCAATGACTGTCGGCCATCCCAAGACAGCAATTGTCCAAGGCCCAATCATGGTTGGGCTTTAGCCGATTTCAGGCAAAAGGTGGGGCCCACCATGACAAAGATTGGGAATCATAAGCCACTTTGAGGGACCAGACTAACAGCTGTCCATAGAAATCACATTGACTTTTTTTTTCTTTTTTTTTGTTCCTTTTATTTTGAGTTCATGCCCTTCACCGGGCACCAAATAGTTGTCACAGGCATGCAGACAACACATTTCCTTGCATTTCATTCCAATTTCAACCACAGGCATGCAGACAACACATTTCCTTGCATTTCATTCCAATTTCAACCATAGAAAAGCTCCTCCTTTCTCATCATCCTCTTACACACGGACACTTTCGCTTTCTCATCATCTTTTAGAGGAGTGGAGTATATTGCATTCCAAATAGTTACCTAGGAAATTGATATCCTCTCTTTAAAATTTTTATTTTATTTTCTTAACATTAAAAAAAAAAAATGTCTTACATCAAACGACGCAATAAATTATATGGGAAATTAGAATAATTTTATTCTTTATTATAAAATCCTTTCCTAACACAAATACACCTTTATGCTTTCCGTGAGTAAATCTAAAACTCCAAAATGATCACCACTTATTGAAAACCCAAAAAAATTTAAAATGAACACTCTTCTCTTTTGTGGGTGTCTTTAAGTGCATGTTTGGGAGGTCTAATTTTTTCCTCTTTTTCTCTATTTCTCTAAAATGGATGGAGGTTTGAAAAAATAGGGTGCTTGGCACCACCTTTCAGCCTCTACATATTTGAGAGAAGTAGAGGCAATGGCTCTATTTTCCACAGCCTCCTTGATGAGGGAGTTGAGAAATAAAGGGAAAAAAGAAGAGGCGGAGCTCCAGTGATTATGCATAATCATGTCCAGTCCCCTTTTTTCAATTTTTCTCCAAATCTGAGAGTCCCAATCAAAATCCAAACCGTTGAAAATATTCATAAGGTCAAAAACGGCCACGTATCCAAATTTCATCCGTTGAATCATCACCAATCTCGAGATACGTGAGACAAACCGTGAGCCTTGAATATAATTTTTTATGATTTGTGGGCCCCAAACACAAGATCAAGCCGTTGGATATGTTTGGGAGGCTGAAAATGGCTTTATGGTCAATTTTGATCACGTAATACCTTGTGAATCTCGAGATATGTGCAAAACAAAAATAACCATTGATGTATTATGCTCAAAATTGCATTTGTCTATGAGCAGTAATCTGTTTCGATTTGTTTTATTATTTAGAGGAGTTTAAAATAAGATCTAAACCGTTAGTAATGTTCATAATATCAAACATAATCATGAGACCAAATTTCACCTGTTGGATCATCACCAATCTCTAGATATGTGCAAAAAAGTGAGTCATTAGGTATAATTTTATGGATTATGTGGGCCCCAAACACAAAATCCAAATCGTGAGATCTCTTTGGAAGGCTGAGCACATCCTTATGGTCAATTTTCATGGCCTAATACCTTATGAATCTCAAGTAATATGTAAAAAAAACCCTCAACCAATGATATAAAAATGTCTATTTAGCATAGACCCTTGTATTACCCAACAACTCTCTTTATTTTAGCCTCTTTTTTCTATAGCTCTTCTTCTTTATATGGGTCTATATTGAATGGTCTTTAAGAAATAGACTAGTGGTTCCAAACATAGCTTTACTCTAATGAGAGTTAGTCACCTTCAAATCATTTTATTAATCATAGATTCAATCTCTTTAGTGGAACAAACACCCATTAGGAGTAGAATTTTGGGACATGCCAGTGAATTCATTTAATGGTTCAAAATTTTATTTTTCTTTACATTGGAGACCCCAATGGCTAACACATGAATCCATACGGATACACCCATGTCATAGCTTGGAATGAGAGTTCAAGATTTTAGGGCCCGTTCGGCATCATTCTTGTCCAAGGAATATTTCATTTCTGAGATTAGTTTGTGCTGAGAACGATTTATTCCGAGATTAGACAACTCAGAATATTGTTCTCAAGGAGCCAAATAGCAGAATTATGGTTGGCAACGTTCTTGAATGTGAATAAATTACAAAATCTTTGTAGACCCATGTTGTATGCCAAGAAAAAATAGAATAAAATCCAGAACTGGGTGTCAACACAAGCACATATGGATAGGGATTATGGGTTATATGGGTCCGACTGAAGGTTTCATCGACCATTGATTGTTGGGTTGGTAGATTTCTTCATCCATCCGGGCATCTTGGCTATAGGCACTGGATTGATTTTGTATGTCACGCCCATACAATTTTAGTATAGAGTTCGGATCCTCCGAGGCATTCACTTGGAGAAATCCAAAGGTGAAGAAATGCAATTCCACGTAGGGCCTGCAAAAATAAATGCCTTCAATTATTGGATATCTCTAAATCTCATCCTACTAAAGTTGAGCCCATCATCTGATTGAGTGTTTGGAAAAATATAAATGTGATTAACAAATAATGCACAAGATTGGATTATCACTCTCTTTTTTTTTTTAATTCTTTTTATATCAAACTATCAATCCTACGGTCCAATCGACTCCTATTTATTTAAAATATCCGGATGCCCCCTACAATTGGAGGAAATTTATTTTGAGCTGCTTGAATTTGAAAAAAGGGGCCTCCACTGTAGAGTTACTCAGTTACACTTCTATTACTCGTTAATTCTCTCTGGATCTAGACTCTTTAGTAATAAAACACTTTTTATTTTTGAAAAAGTAAGTATGTTTTTCCCTTGAAAGTATAGTCTTTCTTGTGCGGGAATAGAACGAAGTAGGGTTGTGAATCGGTTTGGGTGCCGTGGCCACTTGAATCTGACTTGGGTTCTAAAGGGCCAAATTAAACTAAATCCGGAGGAAATTACTCGAAAATTCTCCTTAAATGTCACGTGCGCCAAAAAGGCCTTTGTGGTTCTTTTATAACAACAGCAAAGGCCTTCTCGCCAATTTTTAGTACTTTTGTATAACGATGATATCGTCACTTATCAATTGAGTGATGATATCGTCACTCATCTCTCTTCCTTTTCTCTCTTCCCCACTCCATTTATCGCCCAACCCATTGCGCCCCCCCCCCCCCCCCCCCCCAAAAAAAAACAATCTTTCATCTTCCTTCCAGTCTCAAAAACCAGCACTAGGCCTCCACTTTCATCAAAATTAGCTCTCCTTTTACCCTTAAATACATCATCTTTCTTCCATTATCAGAAAACTCATATTACATGCTTCTATTTCCATAAAAATTTACTTCTCATTCACCCTAAGAAACTCTTCTTTTTTCCAACTCAAGAACACACATTAGCTCTTCACCCCTATAAAAAGGAGCTTCATCTGAAGAATCTCGAGGCACATGAAATGAGATTTTCTAAAAAATGACAAGTTGGATTTCTTCAATGGATTCAGCCCCTTCTTTTACTTTCTCCATTTGGAGTTTTGGGGTTTTTCAGATCTCACTACCTTTATTGAGAAAATTCATGTGTGTGGGGTTTTCTAGATCGATCCAAGGAAGCCCAAAAATTCACAACATTGAATAGTAGAACATTTCTGCAGCTTAGGCAAGGAATGAAATGGGGTAGATGGAAAAAGAGGAGGGAGAAAATGAAGAAAGAAGAGGTAGAAGAAGAGAAGAGCGATGACAACTGATAAAAGCGAAGATATCGTCACTCAAATAAAAGTGAAAATTGCCAGGAGGGCCTTTATTGTTAGAAAGAAATTACGAGGGCCTTTTTAGTGCACCGTTATCTAAGGTGATTTTTTCAATAATTTCCTCTTAAAATCTATTCTACCATTATAAAAGATGAGAAATTGCATACTTTTTCACTACACCTTTGTGGGGCCCACCCCGAAATATTATAATATAATATAATAATATATTGTTATTATATAATAATAATAATATAATATCTATACCCTTATTATATATATATATATATTACCTACCCTTATAAAAGAGAAAAAAAATGACATTTGGTTTCATTATACACCTGGGCCAACTTTTATTATATCTTACACATATATACACTATTATAAAAGAGAAGAAGTTACACACCTTTTTCACTACACACCTTTATGGGGCCTACCCTTATAAAAATTATAAATCTACTATTATATCATATCTATCTACTATTATAAATCATAAAGGGAAGAAAAGTGGCCTGTTTTCACTACACACCTTGGCGCACTTATATTATTATTATTACTATTTTATATATATATCTACAGATTTGTGGGCCCTACTTAATAGAAGAACTTGTAATGCTTTTTCTCTACATCTACACATCTATGGGCCCCACTTAGTATTATTATATTTCGATGAAATGCTTAGCTCAAATGTTTATGAAAATAGTTGTGTTTGAAGAATTTGTACATTCGCTGCAAGAACTCAAATGAGAAATTTCAATTGAAATTTTCATGTGTAGAAAATTTCAACTTCAATGCCAATGCCTGTAAATACACGATTTGTTTATCACATGAAGAGATGAGAATGCCAAAGATTGCTTGGAATCCTTGTGATTTGTTGTTGATCCGTTTAAAGCTATGAGTTGGTTACTATTCTGGTTGGTTGGTGTTTTGTTTCATTTGATTTGTAATGCTAGAAATGAAATATGTGAAATAGAATTATAACATTTTAAGCATTTAGTGCTCTAACAATATTCGACAAAGTGAACTTTGTGACAATAGAAAATCTGTTTTTAATGTTGGGGCTTTTTTTTATGTTACTGAAATAGTGAAATTTACTTTAAATTTTTACAAGCGATTAAAAATGAATCAAAGTTGAATATTAAAAAATGACTAGCAATGCTAGAAATGAAATATAATTTTAACATTTAGGGGAGGTAGTGACCAATTGGGTTTTTTTTTTTTTTTTTTTTTTGTTTTTCTCATGCTTTTTCTCTACATTTACACATCTGTGGGCCCCACTTAGTAAAAGAACTTGTCATACTTTTTATCTACACATCTGTGAGCCCTACTATATATATAATAAAAGAGAACTACATATCTGTGGGCCCCACTTAGTATTATTATATTTCAATTAAATGCTTAGCTTAAATGTTCATGAAAAGGGTTGTGTTTGAAGAATTTGTACATTCGTTGCAAGAACTCAAATCAGATATTTCAGTTGAGATTTTCATATGTAGAAAAATTCAATTGAGATTTTCAAGTGTAGAAAATTTCAACTTCGATCCCAATACCTGTAAAGACAGGATTTGCTTGTTAGAGGAAGAGATGAGAATGCCAAAGATTGCTTGGAATCTTTGTGATTTGTTGTTGATCCGTTTAAAGCTATGAGTTGGGTACTGTTCTGGTTGGTTGGTGTTTTACTTCATTGAATTTGCAATGCTATAATTGAAATATGTGAAATAGAATTGTGACATTTTAAACATTTAGCGCTCTAACAACATTCGACAAAGTGAACTTTGTGACAAAAAAAAGTCTCTTTTTAATGTTGGGCCTTTTTTTTATATTACTGAAATAGTGAAATTTACTTTAAATTTTTATAAGCGGCTAAAATTAAAGAAATGTTGAATACTCAAAAATGACAAGCAATGCTAGAAATGAAATCGAATTTTAACATTCAGGGGAGGTAGTGACCAGTTGGGCTTTTTTTTTTTTTTTTTGTATTGTATTAGTCAGCTTGGTGGATTGGTTATCTTGTATGTCATCTTTGACATTAGTGGTTTTGGCAGAAGGTTTGGCCCATTTATGATTGTTTTTTAATCTTTTAATGCGTTCCCCTCTTTCTGGAGAAAAAAAAAGAAAAAAGAAAAAATAATTGTAACATTTTGCATATTTTAGTGCATCAAACTTTATGAGGAATGACAGAAAATCGTTCATGTAGTTCATAAGAGTTACAAGGCTTCAGATTTTCATTAATGGTTAAAATGTAAAATCATACATGAATATTAAAAAATGCCAATCAAATAACCTCTCTTTTAATGGAAATTGATTTGAGGAAAAATTAGAGATGAATGCTCATCCATCACCTTGGAACTCAAATCCCATGATGGTCAATGTCCCCTTTACATCCATAACCTCGTGTTTCTCACTCCTCACTTCTTTAATAATCTTTTAGCAAAGCTTATTTCATTATGAATTCCTATGTATGCTAGCAAATATGTCAGAGTGTAGTAGAAATCCGCAATCAATACAAAACACTATGCACAAGTAGATATAACCAAATAGTCACTCTAAAAAATATAGAAAAATATTTTATGTAGTTTGCTAGTATGCTTGTGTCAAATCAGAAAAAGAAATGCTGGGACATATATATCCCCTTTACTCAGAAAGTATGGTGTTTTGATGCTTAGTGATGAGGACTTGGGTGAGACTAGTGAGTTGAAATGAGGAAGATATTTCATTGATGTGTGGGTGCACTAGCCAAAGATACAGAGATGCTATGGAGATGCTTAACGTTTGTTTAGATGCTTCATTTTCTTAGTAGCCAGATAATCTCGGTGTCATGAAAGTTTTTTGTGAATATGCAAGTGTATGTAGATTTTTGTCATGCAAGTCTTTTCTTGATTTCTTCATTCAATGCAAGTTGGTTTTTTTTGAAATTTTATTGCCATATATCAAACCAACATCCAATGCAAGTGAATAATGGATTGTCTTATTACTTCTTGAATTATGATAAGGTATTTTATTTTTCCTTTCAAGTTTTTATGAGTATGGTGTAATGGAATCCATCATTTTGATATGCCGACTCATGTGTTTAGATCCACCCTCTTATGTTGATTTAAAGTGATTGCTTTAGGGCCCCTGTTTTTTTGTTTTAGGCTATTCTGGCAACATGTATTCCTTCATTATCATTCTACGTGTTAAACTGTATTTGAGGGTGCTAATTGTCTTTCTTTATGATTTTGCATGCTTCATCCAAGACATCGTCTCAGGCCGAACCAATATTACTCTTAGACTTGATTCCTATCTAACATTGCAACTATATTACTATAATACTAGAATAATGAATTTTCTATTAAATTTTCTTAGGAAGTTTAAAGGAAGTAGTTGTGCCCGCCTGAGAGTGCGTGGCTAAAGATCTCTTTGTAGTTGGTTCTCTTGCTTCAAATTATAATATTTGTTTCAAAGATTTACTTACTACAAAATTAGAATGTAATATAACTGATTTATGATACATAAAAAGCTAACAGAAGTGCCACAAATGTACATAGTTCAAAATTTGGTAATGGTGCCATCTTAATTCAAGAAAGCTTTTTAAGTTGTTGCTCTGGCCCTCATCTTGACATATCAATCTTGTTTCTTTCCATGGTATTCAAACTCCTTTGTATTGATATTACTGCTATTCGGTGCTTCTCAACATGAATTTTGTATGTATTTGGCGCTAGGTTTTAGACAAATTTTAATAGAAAATAGGCTGGACGATCGATCTATATTGAAATTGTTGAGTGTTTTGCCTAATCATGCATGGCCAGAAAAGGTTGGTTTTCAACTTTTTTTCAGTTAGTTACCTTCCATATATCTTGTTTTTCCATCTTCCTTTTACTTTCTTCTATTGAAGCTTCTATTGAATTTTATAAAAACAATGTGCGATTGTAAATTGTTTAATTTACCAAAAAAAAAAAAGAGAGCTATTTGTACACTGGTCATTCTATGTTGGTATCGTTAATATTGAGTTTTTCAATAACTTTATTTTTTCAAATTATCCTGTGGAAAGAGTGTATTTCTTGCACGTGCAGGCCTAATTTAAAACTACACCGCGTTCCATAGGTCAACCTGAAACAAAACAGACTTAACCTCAATTCAACCTGACACGACTCAAATTAGGCTTTGGTTTGATGTTCACGTGCAGGCCTGAGGGGTTTTTATCTGGTCAATTGGTGGCCACAGATGCTAGGTTTAGAGCCAGATCCGACTTATATATAACCGGGCCTGGCTCAAGATTCACGCTATTCATCAGGTGGGGTCCACATTAGTCATGGTCCAGTGATCAGAGGATCCAATTCCAGATCTTCCGGGCACCGGGTGGACTGGCATCCACACCCAAACCAACTGACCTGCCCTGTCAAGGACGAAACAACAAAAAGAGCAGAGACCAGAAAAAAGCAGCGAGAGAAGGAGAGAGAGAGAGAGATGTCGATATTGTGGGAGAAGAGCGAGACATGGAGGTGGATAGTACGCAAGACACGGGACTCAAAGCCATTCTTCTTAACCTTCGCAACCCTCTGCGGCGTCGTACCGGGCGTGATCGGCTACTGCGTCATGCAGGCTACGAGCTCCCGCAACGAGCAGCTCGAAGCCCACCTCCGCAAGACTGCCAGACCTGAATCTACGGTACGTAGACATAGACATATAATCTCTCCTTTCCCTTCTCTAGGGTTTCAACTAATCCATATGTTTTGATCCTCACTATCAATATGAAATTAGGGTTTTACTTTTGTTGTCACCTTAAATTAGGTATATACTGTTTCTTAGCTTCACCATGAAAATTTGAATGTGATGTTAAATATCTTATAGGTAGAATGTGTGTAACCAACCCACTTTAGTTTTTTTGCATGTGAAGTGTGATGGGCTTGGGGATCAATGTACCAAACTATCATTGTTTTTTTTTTGGTTAGATTGCAGTTTAGCCTAAACGTTTCCAACCGATTTCAGTACAAGAAACGCGCAAAAGAGGTTGCGATTTACAATATTGAATTACATAGGTTTGAACTCTGTAAGTAATCGAGCTGTAGTGCTGATATGTTGTTGTTCTCTACACTCTTGAATACAAAAATGAAGAAAAGAAATTAGAGTACATACTGATTACACTCTCTCTATACAAAGAAATAAAAATAAAAAGTAGAAGTAAATGTGGGAGAGTTGCTTTTGATTACCAAGTGCAGGTCTAAGTAGAATTCCATCTTGAAACCCCTCTGTTGTTCTTTTTATGGTTCCTCACACTAGTGAAGCCCTATAGATTCTCACAGAAAAGCAACTCTCTTCAAAGTGAAAAATTACTCATATTATCCCTACGTTGTAATAGCAAAAAACAGAATCTCTCTGTTGTTACCGATCTTTTAGACGTGGATGTTCTCCTCTCTTATTCTAGAAAAGGGGTATTATTTATAGCACTTATGTTTTAGTGGAAAATTTCTACAAGCACGTGTTGAGCTATACGATTTTCCAACACAATCACTAACCAAATGCTTATGAAAATGCAACCACAACAACGATGATCAAGCTACCATTAAATTAGAGATAAGAAAACATCACAACATTCAATCAAGACATAAAATATACGTGGTTCGGCCATAATATGTGAACAATATGTGACCTATATCCACGGGAGAACAAGGCAAAGCTTTCATTCATGGAGATTGTAAAGCCAACCAAGTGAAGCTCTTCACTTTCTAGAGAACGCTTACAAAAATACAAGCTGATGCAGGATAGACCCATGGTCCCCATGGGTCGACCTGCCTTTGGACCTAGACCACCTATTAGTTATATGATTTTATCTTATTTAGATTTTTAATTATGCTTTAAGTTATTTAAGTGGACGTTTTAATCATGACCGTCGATGTGTTTGGATGGTCCACATTTGATCTAGGTTTAGTTTTCTCTTATATGAAGTATTTTAATGCCTCTTTTTATTTTTTTTAGAATGGTAATTTCATTAATTGAGAACAAATAGTACAAGAGAATTATACTGACCACCTACACCACAAGGAATAAAAGGCACTAACCAAAAACAATGAAACCAGAACGAAAACACCAACTACAATGACCACAATGAGGAGAACAACTGTCACTATCAAAGGCAAGCCACTTCTCTCCAATTTCTAACAATTTGGTCAATTGAATAGCCTTTGAAAGTGCTTGTAGACAACACCCAAGAGGCAACGTTGAATTTGATTCTTTCCTTAAAAATTCTACCTTCCGCAACAACCCCCTTAAAACATCTTGAAGTTATTTCCTCCAAATGATACAAATTACCACAAGGAAAGACGACCTCCGCATTTCCTTTCCTCTTGATGACCCTGTTGGGCTTTTCAAAGATAGGATTGCCTCTTTGACTCGGGAGGCCTCCCAATCACGTTTGGAATCCGGTGGTGGAGAGAGTAGAACAGAAGCTGGCTACGTGGAAAGCAAAATACTTGTCTTTTGGAGGCATAATTACCTTGATTCAGTCGTCTCTTTCTAATCTTTCAACCCACTTCATGTTCATGTTCAAATGCCCGGCGTCAATTGTCAATCGAGTTGAGAAGCTGCAGTGGGACTTTCTTTGGCAGGGTAAAGGCACCAAGAAAAATTATCATTTGGTCAAATGGAGTTCAATTTGTAGATCTAAAAGGGAGGGCGGCCTTGGTTTTAGATCTTTAAAGACTATGAACCAAGCGCTGTTAGGGAGATGCCTGTGGAGAATTGGAGATTAGACAGATAGCTTATGGAGACAGATCATTCTTTCCAAGTATGGGGTGAGTAGGAATGTTTGGGATGTGGCTGGACCGGCCCACAGGTGCTCAAGTTGGTGGAAAAATATTGTGGGCCTTAAGGACTATTTCGATGGTGGAAAAATATTGTGGGCCTTAAGGACTATTTCGATTCGCAGATCAGATACCATGCTGGGTTCAGTGAAGACATCTTTTTTTGGCAAGAAGTCTGGGTGGGGTACACATCGTTAGCGGTGCTGTTCCCAGACCTGTACAGGTGTGCTAGAAACCCACAAGCAAAGGTGAAGGATTATATGGACAGGGATGCAGACCGGATCCTTTGGGTCCAATCTTTAGAAGGGATTTGACTGGGCAAGAAGAAGATAATCTAATGAGCCTCTCCTTGACAAGCTTGGCAGAGCGTTCATTCTGGCGTAAGGGAAAGATAGCAGATTGTGGGCTGCCTCAAAGGATGGTGTGTTCTTGGTTTCCTTTTTTTTCTAGTTGCTTTCAAATAGCCACAATTCCTAGAGTGGGTTTGATTTCCTTTGGAAGACAAAGGCTCCTCCAAGAGTTCTTGCGTTTGGCTGGTTAGCTCTTTGAGGCAGCATCCTCACTATGGATAGTCTCCGTCGCCGTTGGGTGATCCTAGTCAATGCCTATCCTCTATGCCTATCGGCGGAGGAATCAGTAGATCATCTTTTGCTGAATTGCAAGTTATCCTAGGCTATTTGGACTTCCACCCTTGACTGCTTTGGGTGTAGCCGGTTTCTCCCTCAATCCATTTCGGAGCTTTTTCATGCATGGAAGTTTGGGTTTCAGTCCAAGAGAGGAAGACTTCTCTAGTGATCGTCCTTTGTTGCTAACATTTGGGCAATTTGGAAGGAAAGAAATAGGCGTTGTTTTGAAGGTTGTTCTTCTCCTTCTGTAGTTGTTGTTGTGAATGCCAGATTCCTCGCTGCTTAGTGGGTTTCTATTTTGCCAGACTTTTGGGGTGTGCCAATGGAGGTCATTCTCTTTAAATGGAGGGAAGTAGTCTCTTCCTAGTTTTTTGTTCTGTTTTGGGGCACTTCGCAGAGGCTTTGTGCTTCCTTTTAGCTCTTGTGGATGGTGTTTTTGTTTTCCCTGTATTTATCTTGGCATTCCAGTATTTGCCTTTTGTATTGTTTTGCTTTGATTAATACATATTGCCATTCAAAAAAAAGAAAAAAAAAAAAAGAGACCCAAAATGCAATTTGGGAACACCCAGCTGCACCCAAGCCAATCGGCCACTGAAGACCATAACATGCTACCAATCTATAGTTAAGCGAAAGATGATCGACTGACTCCTCATCACGCAGACACAGGACATCCATTGACCACTATCTTCCTTCTCCTTAAATTATCCAGCATAAGAATTCTCTTTTGAAGCACCAACCACCCAAAGGCAACTACTCTTGGTGGGGCCTTAAGCTTCCAAATATTTGCCATTGAGTTCCCAAGCCCATCCCTTTTATTAATGACCTTAAAGAAAGAGGTGACAGAAAAGGAGCCATCCTTGGAAGCATTCCATCTTTTTTCGTCCACTCCATCCTGAATTTGGACCTCACTTATGAGGTTTAGCAAAGAAGTATATTGATTCAGTTCGTTGTCTTTGAGATTTCTCCTCAAAATAGGGTTCCAAGCATAATGATCACTGGACCTCGTCATGTAGCATTGGATTTTAGCTGCCTTCTTATTGGCAACACAATTATAAATGTCTGGGAATTGAGTAGCCAATGATCCATCTCCAATCCACTTATCAAGCCAAAATAAAATTCTGTCACTTGTTCCAAGTAGATACCTGATTTGCTCTATGAAACTCTCCTTAACAGATAGAATACCTCTCCAAATGGCGGAAGATTTGTACAAGCATTTCTGAACGTCCCAACCATCTCTTGAGAACCCATACTTCGATGCCAAAACTTGACGCCACAGGCCTTCAGAATCTGCTCCAATTCTCCATAGCCATTTGCCCAACAGAGCTTGGTTCACCTTTCTAAGAGGCCTTATGCCCAACCCTTCCTCCTTTTTCGATCAACAAATGAAATCCCAATCAATGAGATGAAACTTCCTCTCTTCACTTGTACCATGCCATAAGAAGTCTCGTTGGAGCTTTTCAATCCGGTTGATAACAGAAATGGGACATTTCAAGAGGGAAAGGTAGTATATCGGACTATTCGACAAGGCTGATTTAATAAGGGTGACCCTTCCTCCTGTTGAGAGATAGTTAGCCTTCCAAGTAGATAGCTTTTTCTCTACTCGCTCCACCACCGACCTCCACACATCTTTTTTAGGTGGCCCCAAACATAAAGGCATTCCTAAATATGATACAGGAAATTGCCCTACCCTGCATCCTAACAAATCTGCAAACCTCTGCATTTTAACATTCCCCACTCTAACCCCTATCGACTTTTGAAAAAGTCGACTTTCAAACCTGACAATGCTTCAAAACAAATGAGGATGGCTTTCACGTTTTTAACCTGATCCTTGCTTGCTTCACAAAAACATGAGGGTGCTCTTTGGTAGTAGATTTGATTAATGGGAAAAATATTTAGTGCTCTTGCGCTCTTTTTCCTCATGCGATGGGAAAAAAATTTGCCTCTGGTGATTGGAGTTTGGCGTGAGGCCAAGAATTTTGTGTGAAAGCCTGACCAACCAGCCTCTCTCTTCTCCAAGTCAATTGAACAGCAACCATCTCTCCCATCCCTATTGAATCCAACCCAATCGAACCCAAAGCCCCTTAACCGGAAAAAAAAGGGAGAAAGAAGATCGGCAGAAAAAAGCAGAAAAAGGAGAAAGTGAGCAGAAAGCGTACCTGGCATCTACACGTTGCCATCTTCACGTCTGAACTTCTTCGTCGCAGTAATGCCAACACCGTCCATCAATCTTCATTGCTGTCGTCGACTAGCCTCTCCAGCACTACCATCGCCATCTTCATTGTTGCCCTCGCTGGAAGACCTCCATCTCTCTCTTGTTGAGCGAAGTTCCATCTCCTTTTTTGTTCTTCTTCCAGGCACGAAGGAAAGGGAAACAAAGTAGCCCCATCCAATCTGAACGGAGCTGGGCCGAGCTTCTTTGAGCCAAGTCGAGCTTGACCTGACTCAAGCCTAGTTTTTGCACTCAGATTAGTGAGGGTCAAGATAGGTCCATTAGCACTAAAAATCAAGTCCGACCCAACAGTGAGTTTAAAAAAAAGTGACAGCATCCCATGTCATCCAGGTCAAGGCCTAATTTGACCACGTTGGATGGTCCAGAATGCTTTTGCAGAAATTGGAGCCATTTGAGCCCTGATCGACGATCTGTCTTTAACTTCAAACTCCTTAAATCCAGATCTACACAACAGGTCAATTTGATTTTTGAAGAGCATTATATTTTATGCATCCTATCCAAATGGAATTGCAAGCCAATATGAAGTTTCAAATCAATGAATTCTAAGAATGATATATGCATGTGAATATGGAGATTGGTATTATGCATATAACTTTGAACAATTTCTTAATCTAAAACAAGGAGACTTGACCGTTGATGAATATCTTGATGAATTCTCAAGGTTGCAGTGTTTATGTAAACTAAAAAGCGAGAACCAATGATTTCGATCGTTTTCTCCGAGGTTTGCCACCGGACATATTAGAGAATATGAAAGAATGCAAGGACATTTTTGAAGGATATAGGGAAGCCATTCGTGTTGAGTATAGGCTCAAACGGGCTCGCATTCAAATATCAAAGTCTTTAGAAGGAAAGTCCAAAAAATGAACAAAACACATGTTGAGGGACCCATGACAAAGTGTAAAAGTCCACATTGAAAAGACATAACGAGAAACGACAGACTCCATAATCGCCTCGCATGAAGTAACATGCACAGCTCATGAAGAAGGTCATATTTCAGTTGCATTGGAAGACAGAGAAACTAAGTCTATTGACAACAAGGATCAACAAGTGCAAGAAGCAAAGGAAGACAAAAAAAGAAGTCATTGAGGTTCCTTACATTGATTTCATCTTCAGGGATAGATTATCATGTTTACAAGATGGTGATCTGCTTATACAATGTCTACAACTGATGCATCCAACAGTCAAATCACACACCTAGGCTGAGTTCAGACTTCCAATTTACTTCCTGGAGGATTAAAAGACTATGTCAAGCTTGGAAGCCATACAAAGAAAACGACGATAAAAAAGAAACTCAACAATTTGTGCATTGGATTTTCAATCCTGGAGGACGTCTATAGAACCCGAGGTCGAGTTCCCTCCATAGTCCCCATGGGTCGACCCACCTTTGGACCTAGCCCACCTATTAGTCATATGTTTTTATTTTATTTAGAGTTTTTGTGGATGTTTTAATCATGGCCGTCGATGTGTCTCGATCAAGGATGAAAATAGCGGTGGCGGCGGGCCAAACCGCTACGAAGCGGGCGATAAATAGCGTAGCGGGGATACGTAGCGGCGTAGCGGTGTGATTTGAAATACTCACAAAAAAAATCTGAAAAAATTCTAGAAAATCCAGAAAATTGTAAAATGAAAGAAAATGTGGTTCTTTTGCAAAAGTAAGTAAGAAAAGGGGGTGTAGCGGTGCCCTCAATATATAAGGTCCTGTATCGCTATATAAATAGAAAATAATAGTAATGATTAGTTTTTTCACATGTATTCATGTTCTTTAGTCATGCTAACTTAGAAAGTAATGAAAAGCTCATTAAAAAAAAAAACTAGAACATGAAATAAAGGCATAAGACTTAAGAGTTAGGTCATTAGTGAACATTGAACAATCAATAGTCAATACTTTAAGCCTCAAGGTTAAAGGTTCAAATTCAATCAAGTGAATGAAGTGGTCAACACTCAACAACTCAACATTCAACACTAATTTAGAAATGAAGTGGTCAACACTCGTCCTCTCAGAAGATGACACATCCGATTAAGAGGAAAACTCCAAGGTCAACATATAAATCAATTACATCTCCTACAAAACAATGATGGAGACCGTGGGAACTTAAGAAGTTCCCTCTCGGGCCTCTCCCACTTAGTTATTTAACAATGAGGGTTCTTTTAAAATAGTTAAATTAAGACTAGTTTAAAATTTAGTAGTAATAGGTAACTATATCTATACTACTACACACATTCCAAATATAATTAAACATGCTTAATATCATATATTAACAAATAATGATAATAATAGACATCCAAGCACAACAGAGAAAGACAACCAGTAAGAGAGGCCTAGCTATCATGGTCAAGTAGGATCCTTTTGTTTTCATGATTGCCACTTCATTAAAACATGCGTTTCGCAAAGGGGGTCCGGGGGTATCCCCCGGGCGGGGATCGAGCTGCCCAGTCAGCTCGCGGGGGCCTAGGGGGCAGCGCCCCCAGACCAGAAATTTTTTATGAAGTTCTTCCTTTGAAATCGAATTTCTGCTTTCAGAACCTGTGACCCTCCTTAAAAGTTGTGATTCATAGTAGTTAGAGAGTGATAATCTCAAAAGTTGAAAAAAAGTGAAAAAGTCAGGGGGGGGGGGGTTTGTTTAACACTGCCGATATGTATCAGCCGCCACCCGTTATTTTAATCCACGAGTCCTAGATGATGAATCTTCTTTAGATTCCTTAGAATAGTTGAATCTCTTGATTTTGTAGCAACAAATCTTGACAAAATGGAGTTGGGACCACTAGGGGGACACACAAAGGGTTCGCAGCAGTAAAAGTGGAGAAAAAAGAGGAAGGAAGATGAAAAAAGTTGAAAAGGTAGAACGAAAAGTCGTCAGGGGGGTTTTATTACCCCCCAGCGCCACGTAGCGGCCGCTACGGGTGTGTTACCCGCTAAGTTCAATGTAGCATGGCGGCCGCTATATCGGCCGCTACGTAGATATTTTCATCCCTGGTCTCGATGCTTCACATTAGATCTAGGTTTAGTTTTCTCTTATGTTAAGTATTGTAATACCTCTTTGGAAGTGGATTTGATTAATGGAAAAAATAGAGTGCTCTTGCTCTCTTCTTCATCCTGCTATGGGAATAATTTGCCTCAAATGACTGGAGTTTGGAGTGAGGCCAAGATTTTCAGGCGAAAGCCTGACCTACCCCTCCACCCTCAATCTCTAGTCTCTCCATCTCTACCCACCCCGCAGCTGATACACTCATACACCGCTCCACATCACAAGCTTGTTACAAAGTTTCTCCCTCCCCGCTTTCTGTCTTCTTGAGGAAACCCTTCTATTGTCTTTTCTCTCAATCTCTACAATAGAATACCTTTTCTCTTTCCAGTTTGGGTTTTCTTAAAGGGAGCTAGCACTACAATGTTTAAATTATAGTCAATCCAATGGCTCATAACAAAAGGAGTTAAAGGTAAAAAAATTGAATGGGGGAAAAGGAAATACAAAGATTTTGCTTCACGCATGTGTGTAATGTGTAGTGCTGACACACACACACATATAACATTATGCCCTTGTAATGATGTTGCAAGTAGTAGGGAAGCGCCCTTATAAATTTGGATCTGCAATCTTGCAAGTAACTTGTCACGTAATACTTGTTGCCTGAGCTTGCTTTTGTAGACCGGCAGTGATGCAGCCGGGATCTAAGATTGAATGGACCAAACCTGCAGAAGGGATTTGGCCGAATCCAGATGGATCTGCAGCACTCGAACACATGAGAAAATCAAACACAAATCAAAGCCAAAACTGAAATCGTCTATTCAATAATCGGAGAGGTGTCTATCCCAAAAGTGGATTTACATATTTATAGAAAAGATGGAATAGTCTTTCCTTCTCACTAGGACACTTCTTGCTAAGAATAAAAATCCCTAAATCAATGAGGAAACTTAACTTAATCAAATCCAAAGCAAATATGAAACTAGAATCCTAAACAATATCAACTTCCCACAATAAAATAACCAGCTGATCCCATTAGGATTTGTGGGCTGATCCAATGTGTCGGTCAAAGTTGACACAATAGCTCATGGGTCCGGCCCAGTGGACTTGGGCCTGGCTCGTCCTGCACCAGGCTGAAGACCTGGGAAGTAGAGGTGTAATGTGTTCCTTGAAACAAATGATGGGAGAACATGGTATAGAGAAGTTTCGGTCGGCTTTGTTTTAGCGAATGGAGCACACTTGTTCATGGGGTGATGTGGTTTGAGAACCATCCATTATGGCCTGACAGTGTCAATTGCTTATTTGAGATGTGGGTTATGTTGTTGGTGACTTGAGTTTTGGCTCTTCTATGAGGAGTGGTTGCTTGGCGATCTTCCATAGTGTTAACGGTAAGTTGCCCATCGTTGGGTGGGCAATTTGATTGGGCTCACCTGTGCTCTCTATTCTTTTTTTTTTTTCTCTTTCTTTTGAGCCTCTAAAGTCTAAACCTAGTTGTGTCAAATGAGCTAGGGTCATCAATCTAGTGGCATAATATATTGGGCCAACAAACTTGTAGTCACAATTTAATTGGCCAACAAGAATTGGACCATTAATCTAGTAGCAATATCTAGTGGAGCAGTGAGGCAATACATAACAAGCCGGCACTATAGTAATAAATCAACATCAAATGGACCAACAATGTAGTAGTAAATTAGCATAAAATGGACCGGCAATGTAGTGCTAAGAAAATTCATATAGGCAAGTAAATAGTAGAAATTGATATCAAATTTGAGCTAGCAATATAGATTACCACTCTTAAAATTATGTGTAATACTGAGGCTGTTCTTAGGTCAAGTCAGCACCGGACTTTGCCAAAAAATGTAAGAACAGTCAACACTAAACTTACCCAAAAATGTATCTTGGCATTAGTGTTATGTGCACTGAAAATCATTTTGATGCAGCTTCAGTGATGTGTTGCTACTAGATCTGAAGTATATGATGCTAATGTAGTTGTATTGTTTTCAGTACTCAATCCGCAATGGCTACAACAATGTATCTTTCCTTGCAGCATCTTAAACCAAGAAAGTTTTCTGTGACTTTCTTTCTGATAGAAGAAAGCTTTTCATGCCTATGCATACTAAGACAAACTGAGAACTAGTTTGAACTACCTAAAAAGGGCTTATGTCTTGCAGTCATGATCAACCAAGGATTCTTTTCTATCATCTTCCTATTTCTTCTGCAAGGTAGGGTAAAAAAGAATGAAGTGTGACCTTTGATCTACTTGATTGAGGGAAACATTATTTTGATACTATTTAAAGACCTTGCAAGGATGATTAGAGAGCATGCCGTGAGGCTGGCGATCTCCGGTATCTTTGATTTGCCAATATAATTATTATATGGTTTTATAAAGATGGTATTGGGTTTTATAACAATTCAACAATGGTCGGATTTCCTAAAATGCTGGTGAAGTTCTTCATCATGAAAGGAAGTAGGAGAGATTTGAGGGACGGTTATAGATATATGTTGGTCAAATTAATATAGCCGTTGAGGCTCTTTTATGTCCTCTTATGTAGGCGTATGTGGCTCGCATGCCAATATGCTCACTCTTTTGTGATATTTGTGTAAGCATGTGTGCCATTTGGGCCAATTCATGCAAGGTTTCAAAATCAAACTACGGGGCAACTTGGTAACCCTCGAGTTGAGTACTCGCACCCAAGCCCACGAAACTTTAAAAACTATTAAAAAGTAAAAAAAAATTATAAAAAATTATAGAAATAATAGTTCTATGAATCTAGAGTTTTATGGCTTGTTGTGTTTCATTCATTAGTAATGAACTAAATTGTTATAGCCACTCAAATTTATATTTTATTCCATTGGATGGATAGTGCATAGATCTTCAAATGCTTGGATCTTTTGGGAAAAAAATTGGTTTTGCTCTTCTAGAATCAATGGAAAATGTCCCTTAAATCCTGCCTTAGCTTTTCCAAATAGAAAAAAGAAGAAAATGGAAATAAGTGCATTTAGGGCACGGAAGCTATAGGACTTGACCAACTACATGACTCGGGAATGGACTCGATTCAGCACTGTCTAGGTCCTAGTTGATTTGGCCGAGTTGACTTAGAATTGGCTGATTTTTAAAGTCATGCCACACAAGTGACTGTAAAAGAGCCTCACAGGCTTTGTTGATTTATTCAACATATATTTGTAACCGTCTTTGAAATCTCTTTTACTCATGATAAATAGCCGTTTTTATAGGCTCTAGAAGAAATTCGACTGCTGGCGAAATGCTACAAGAACTTGATGCTATACTTGAGTTTTTAAATTAAAATTATCTTATTGGTAAATCTTTGAAGCTTAAGATTGCTAGTTTCATAGCATGCTCTCTAATTATTCTTTTGAAAGTTCTTTTAGTGGTGTTAGAGCACAGATTTTTTTATCAGTTGATCAAGGATGGATCCCTTTTTCATTTTTTTCACCTTGTAGAAGAAAAGGAAAGTTAGAAGATCATACAAATGCTTGCTGGGTTGATTAGGACTAAGAGCGTAAGCCCTTTTTTCCTAGTAGGCCAAACCGATTCTTGGTTTGCCTCAGTATCCACATGGGAAGAAGAGCTTTCTTCTTGTAGAATGAAATGTTTCGCAAAAAGCTTTCTTGGTTTGAGACACCGATGCATAAAGCTGCTCTGTTGTAGCCATTACAAATTGAGTACTGGAATAACAATACAGTTGTAATGATCGTGTATTTCTTAGATCCGGTAATAACACAGCAATACGTTTTTGCCTCTTCTTGCAGACCAAGTAAGGTACATTTTAGGTAGGGTCCTGTGTTGACTGGACTTGAGAACAATCTCATTGCTTTTACATTCTTTTAAGGGCTGAAAGAGTGGTAACTGTATTTATGTGAAGGAGCGTAATCTATATTTCTAGCCCACAGTTAATATTAATTTCTCCTAATTGGTAGACCATTTGACACTAATATATGATTATATTATTGGCGTGTTTGAGATTGTCGTACTGTTACATTGCTTGTGTAAGATTGTAAGATACCTTATACCAACCTCAAAGCTTAAGTTGATAAGCGGTATGCCCAAACAAGTATACAAAGCCTTGTCAAACCAATTACTTGGGTCATGTGGGATGTGGGACTTTCCCAACGCTCCCCCTCACGTGCAGGCCCAACAGATTCATGGACGGGCCCGCCACGTGGGCTACACAAGAACGACAGGAACCAGCTCTCCCAGCTCTGATACCATGTTACTAGAGGTAGAGAAATGCAAACAGAAAAGAAAATGAGAAAGAAGAGATGTGGCTGGAGGTCTGCCCTCCCCTTTGGGATCGACCATGAATTGATCGATCTCTAATGCCAATCCAATGGCTACACAATCACTTACAATGAAATCAAATGAATCACCTATCTCAGTATGGCATAGTACAATCTCCTACAATTAGTAAGTGTACATTGCCGACTAAGACCCACACATCTATCTTTGACTATGGAGTATTGATCAAGTGGGTTGAATTTCTGACGGGCTTGATGGGCTAGGGTCATATGATCCTGGACTTCTACATATAGATCCTACTTTGGGTTGATATTTTTGGCTTTGGGTTGTTTTTTCATGCTAACTATGAAGAGTATAACAGGCAGCCATTGCTGTGAGGTTTGACTTTGAGTTGAAAGACAGAGTACTGCAACAAAAATCTGAATCTACCAATTTAATCTCCAAACAAATGATAAATGAATTCGCCATGGCAAGGATTATCGTTGAGGCATTGATAGTATCATCAAAGCCTTGTCCCTCCGATGAGCTAACAGTTTCTGTCCGACCATTAAAAAAAGAGTCTCTCTGCTGTATCGGTTGCTAGTAGGTAGGGATGTAAATGGGTCCCCGATTCTCAGAAGGTTCCAACCCATTAAAAACCGGGTCTGAGTCCTTATTTAGGCCCCGATAAGTAAATGGGTCTGGGTCCGGTTCCACCTTGGTTCGGACATGAGACCCGACATATTATCACAATTTTCGAAAATCTCTCCTAAAAACTACATTTTTTTAAATATTATTCTCTACCTAGACCCGGACCTGGATCCAGACCCATCCCATAAATGGTTCTGGTGCCGGTTCCGGAGCCGAGAAACCGGTTCCGAAACGATTTCGGGTCTGGATCCGGTTCTATCTTCTCCTTAACGGTTCCGGTTCTGGGTCCACCATGGACCCGGACCGGAACCGACCTGTTTACAACCCTACTGGTAGGGGTGATCATGGGCCTGGTTGGGTCGGGCCGAGCAATGTCCAGGCCCGTCCCAACTTCCAAACTCTAGGCCCAAGCCCGACACGGGCCATAACAGGCCTGCCTGAAGAAGAATAAGCCTAAGCCCAGCCAAATTAATGGTATGAGAAAAAATAAGCATTTTTAGAGAGTCCTAGGCAGTAGCTCAACTGCTTGCTTTGTGAGATGTCATGTGTTCAAGTCCCACTCCCTTTGACCATTATTTTAAAGTTGGGCTGAGCTGGGCTTGGGCTCTCTACCACTGAACCCAGGCCCGGCCCATATATAAATGGGCCCAAATTAAAATTCGAGCCCAATCTGGGTAGTAAGACTTGAGGCCTAAGCCCGGACCAAAGAGGGTGGGGCCGGTCTCGGGTGTGGGTGGGCCCGGTCCATGCACGGGGCCACCACGACATTCTGGTGCGGTAGGATTAAAAAAATGAGGGGAGAGTGGGGCGGAATGAATTGGGGGGAGTGTGGTATTTTTATGGTTAGAGTTTTCGCTCTCTCTCTCTCTCTCTCTCTCTCTCTCTCGCGCGCGCGCGTGTTATATTGCTGAAGTTCTTGTGTTGTAAGTTACGTAAAATTACATCTAAGTAGGGAAATGCTATTTGGGTATTCGTGTAAATGGGTCTGTATTTGGCTTCTACATCCAGCTTTGACCCAATTACCAACTGGATGAAGACCCATGGACCTGTATCTAGATTTGGTCATTTAATGGATTGGAAAGCGGGGTTCATAGCGCTTTTTTTTTTTTTTTTTTTAAAGTTTAAATCATCAAAGTGTAGGGCAGAATCTTAAAAAAGAAAAGAAAACAAAAGAGTAGGGCAGATCTGAGTGGTGGATTCAGAAGGATAAAAAGCAGTGGTTGAGATAGAGGGACGATTGTTCCAGCTTGGCTGCTTAGGACTGAGACAATCATTCGTTGTAATTATGGAGGTGGGACATTGAGAAATAGCTAGGGGAGATTAGATGACAAGACAAGGTATATGTGAGAATTCTTGACGGGCGGTCCTTTGACTATTTTTTTGTACATTTCATGACATGCTATGGGTTTCATGATCATTACTAGAGAGGCAGTTTTTTTTTTTTAGGCCTAAAGGTAGGAGTAATATTCCAAAAAATCTTCTTTTTTAATATATTCGACTACATTTTAAACCTACTTTATTGCTTGGATAGAATTTGATGAACAACATGGACTTTCTGTATCAGATGATGGGGCAAGTTAATCGTGAAAGGCTTGCAGAATTCCTTGGGGAGTTGCAACGGAAGGAGGACACAAATGATCGCTATGTAGCTGCTCTAAGGGGAGAGACGTTGACTCGGAAGCCCTATGTAAGGATTCAGCCAGTACCAAAGCCAAGTGATGCTGGTGAGAAGGAAAAGAGTGCAGACAAAGAAAAGAAATAAATAGCTTTACAAGGTGTGGATACCATGTTTGAAATTTTTTTCCTTGTCATGGAACTGTAGAAGCATAATGAAATTTCTTTCTGTATATGGTGGCTTTTCTTCTGTCAGGTTTGAATGTTACTAGAATCTACTAATAGTCATTTAAGATATTGGTTGTTCACTTTCTATCCTGTTACTTTGAGGCCCAGAGTGTTAGTTCCTTTCACTTTTGAGTCCCAATTAGTAGTTGCTACTTGCCATGATGCACATAATATGCTTATATGAGTACAAGTACACAATGACACCGGAACGTTCTGTTTTTTCTTTTCTACTTGTGCTAGCGTCTACTAAAAACTCCAAAAGAAACTCATGTTTGTACAAGAGTGACCCCATTTATTGTCCATGCTAAGGGCCCACATATGATCACTCCAAGCCATCTCATGCACCATCTGCCCTGGGTTGGCACCCATTCCAATTTTACAATTGACACTGATATTACCATTATCCACTGTTAGATTGAATGATGACAAAAATGCATTTGAAAAAACCATTAAACTTTTAAGACCCTAAAACCAGGGATTAGGATGCTCAGATTGGAGTTATATTTGTTCAACTCCTAGACTACATCGGAACCATCTCCTCCATACGCCTTTGACGGGGAGTCTTTCAATCCATGCTGAATGCAATATAATCTTGGTTTTATTTTGTTTGTTTGAGATCTTTTTATAGCATTTGGTTTTTACATTTCTCACCTTTACCATAATATAAGGTTGTGTCCAAATATATTTATCCTAATCCAGCAGGCTTTCTGCATCATTTATCCCAAATTATTAGCTGACAACTATATGTACATTTATTCCTAAGTGCTTTTCAATTTAATTTAGTATGATTAGAAGGTAAGAAATAAGAATGGGTTGCTATTTTGAGACAACAGTCGTAATATTTGCTTCAAACCAGTTGGTCTGAAACAGTGATTAATCAACATACTGAAAATATAATGCATCAAATCGGCTAATTTCTCTTTTCTCTTCTTTCTTTTTTTCTGTTTGTAATTTAGGTTTATAGTCAAAACACCATTTATTTGACAGGGCCCACCATTAATTAGTGATGGCTCAAGTCAAGCCCAGCACTACAGTAGAAAAAGTATGCAAGAACGACTATTTGGAGGGGAAGATTCTTGTAGCCTCTCTGATCCACTGCAGTTAGGGTTTAAATGGGCCTGGCTATGCCTACATGAAGCCTGTTCATCTTAATCCCATTATGGATCTGACCTAATATTTTGGTCTCAATCCAACCTACGGGCTTTAGATTCAGCCTAAACTGAATCATTTAGTAATAGATTAGGGTTATTTGTATTAAACATGTTGGTTGGCAGGCCATGTAATTGTGCCTTAAGGCAGATGCTGGTTTTAGCTATAGACTCTAGACCTTCTAGTTACTGTGACAAAAATAGGTTCACTGGCAACCAATGTGCCTAAAATCTTGGCCCATTTGTGTATTGGAAGGAATCATAACTACAGGGCCTTTTAGTCGGCGGACTAAATATTTTTAATAGAATGTGCTAAATGCATCTTGTTATGTTGCACATCATGTATCAAATTGATCAGAGATGTGCCAATCCACTGACTGCTAGGCATCTCCCTCTCCAAATAAATAATAATAATAATTATTATAAAATCTAAGATAATTTAAAATGCCTATACACGCATGGATGCATTCTAATTTCTTCGGGAGATAAAAACTCGGCTAAGCAGGAATAAACCCCAAAAATGGTTATTAGAAAGAGAGAGGCACACCAGCGATGTAGATATTCCCTCAAATTCACTAAAACGCAGATCTAACTCGGAGGTTTGAATTGGCCTTGAAGGCAGACAAATATGCAGTGGTTTTGGTCCTCAAAAGTCCAAAGCCAAACCAGGAGCTGAGTGAAACCAGGCTCGAGGGGCATGTTATGAAGCTTGCACGCATGACAAGGTAGTGATGTACAACCTCTCTGCCGAGTTTGCACTTAATAAATTAGCACCGAGAAACTCAAGACACTCTAGTGGCAAGGGTGTCTCATCACACAGCTCCCTAGGGATTGATCCATGCGCGCTGGATCACAAGCTTTGTGCCGTTGTGCCGCTCACCCATCAAGCCAAAAAAGAATAAATTTGCACTAGCCACATGAAACCAACTAAGGTAATATGGTCCGAGTGGTGGACGGCTTTACCATTGTGCTAAAGGTGTCAGACTAATCAATCTTAGACTTAGCCCTTAGTAACTAAAGGGTCTTATAATACTCCATTAGTTACATCACCAGTGAATCAACTCCTGTTCCACATTGGATCCATCACCAAAAGCCCATATCAATAGGTATGCTCCAAATGAGGAGTTTACTTGTTTCAGGCCAGCAAAAAATTATTTGAACTGGTGTGAGATTGATGCAAAGTAATTGGTTCAATGCATTAGTTTATAAATGGTAAAAGAATCGTCACTCCACTTAAGCTCAATTGCAATGTTGTCTATGTAATGTGGGAGAAACTTCCCCTGTGTGCTTGCAACTGGACTGTCACCCAAGGTGGAACCTCCCTGAAGTTCACCAAGTCCCCCATGATGAACGTCAGTGATGCGTGGGAGAAAATCGTCCATGTACTGTGAGGTTGAAATGGAGAAGAGGGTAATGAAACAGGGAGATCAAAATGTAGTGAATAAGTAGTCTTTCTGTGGTTGACATTGCACGTGCGGGGATAGCTCAGTTGGGAGAGCGTCAGACTGAAGATCTGAAGGTCGCGTGTTCGATCCACGCTCACCGCAAGCCTTTTTTTTCCATTTTTTCTTCATTGTTCTGCTTTTGCTGACCACATCAGTATTTCCAAGTTCAAAACTGTTCTAATTTTTTTTTTTTTTTCATGATTGTGCTTTTGCTGATCCAGATTGATGGATACAACATCAGTGATCAGTATTTTTATTAGTCCAAATTTTGCTGACCTAGATTGACGGATATTTTTTTTTTCATGATTGTGCTTTTGCTGACCCAGATTGATAGATACAACATCAGTGATCAGTATTTTTATTAGTCCGAATTTTGCTGACCTAGATTGATGGATACAACATCAGTGATCAGTACTTATTAAGTCCAAATTTTTTTTTTCTCTCGTTGTTTGTGCTTTTCCTGACCCAGATTGATGGATGCAACATCAGTGATCAGTATTTATAAGTCCAAATCTTTGTTTTTTCTCTCCTTTTTGTGCTTTTCCTGACCCAAATTGATGGATGCAACATCAGTATTTCTAAGTTCTAACTAATGACCCTATTATATTTAGGCATGTTTGTATAACACTTTTTCACATAAAATCAGTTTTAAGGTGTTTGATGCAGAATAATTTTCTGGAAACGCTTTCATACCTCATAGCATTTTCCTTGATAATGGTGGCAATGAGTGTCCCGGGGGCGGGTGTTGGATATGGGTTCCATCGGAAAATTTCTCTCTTTTCCTCACTCTCAGTCCATTTCAACCCAAAACCCTACAACTCTTTCATTTTTTATTTATTTAAATAAATTATTATTTGATGTTTAATAAATAATATACATGTTACGTTATTTCTCTTCAAAAAATTGTTTCACCGAATAAGAAAATTTGGTTTTCTATAAGGAATCCATAGCCGCACAAAACAATATTAGCACCAATTCAACGAGGAAATTTTTTTTGCACCAAACATGAATTTCTAAATTCTATGGAAATCCTTTTCCGAGATTTCCATTTCTATGGAATTTGCTGACGTGGCAATTTCCTCTTTTCGCGGAAAGGGTGTGTACACAAACATGCCCTTTAGCATTCTGTCGTGCCCATTCCGACCCTTGGGGATGGGATTTGTACCAATGGGTTAGTGTAGGCTTTCCGAATTTAATGGATCTATCATGATTGAGACATTGGACAGAACCCTTTCATTTTTTTTTTCTCTTTGCCCAGCCGAGGGCTAGGCAGTGGTAGCTCCAGGAATTCAAGTCAGTGGGGTCAACAAAAAACTTATCTTCCGTAAATCGAATAAATTTGTTTTCCCTTTTATAAACATTTGTCATCTACTTTCGATAATTCGACAAATATAATATAAAATTCTCAAATAATCTATTTCCAATAATCCAACAAAGATAATATTGAATTCTAAAAAAAAAAAAAGCCCATAAATTTTAATACATTGTTACTAATAGTTCTTAATCCAAAAATAAAATCCAAATACATAAACTCCTATAGTTGCCTTCAATAGGTTTTCATGTGTTGAAATCATTGCATAATAGCTTCATTATCAACACTAGCAACCACATCCTTTTCAATATATGTGACCAAACGGTCATTCATCCATTGATCTCCCATTCGATTATGCAACCGGTTATTTACGTACTTCATTGCTGAAAAAGTTTTTTCTACTGCCGCAATCGCTACTTGTAAAATCAATGCCAATTTTAGAAGCAAATAAACCAATTGGTATACGATATCCTTCTTTGTCTCCACTAATTTTATAGCAATGTCACCAATTCCTTGAAGTTCTAAAAACTCTTTGCTAGAGCGCATATCAACAGTGTGGGCCATTTATTTTATTTTTTATTTTGGTAGACGGTTGGCCTATTAACTTAGGTGGTGGGTATTTTATGATAACTTTTGTTCACTACCACAGTAATCAAGAATAGGTGTAAAGTTAGCTAATGTAGGGGTGAAACTCTTAAATTGAGTGGGGTCAAACACAAAAGATTACGTGGGGTCAAACTCAAAATTTCAATTCATGACATAAAATTTTTTATTTTTAAATATTTTTTCAGATCTCAATTTACCCCACTGTGATCATCAATGTGGCGCTGCCTATGGGGCTAGGACCCATGAGAGCACCCATACATACACAGGGAAAGAGAGCACTCACGCAAGTGAAAGGAAGATACCTAAACGTGCAGGAAGAGAGAACTCACACATGCAAGGAGAAGACGCGTGTACAAGTGGGAAGAGAAGACTTGGACATGCCAGAAGGGAGAAACCCAGGGATTGATCTTGGTTCTAGAACCTGCTTGCTCTTAGATCTAACAATGGGATCACTCTGTAAGAGACCCAAATTGGCTCTAGTGGTTGTTTAGGTGGCCCTACTGAGGTAGCTCCATGCGTGATGTCACTTGGCAAATTAAAATAATCAGCTGTGCACCATTCGCACGGAACTTAGGTATGAACCTGAATGTAAGACCCACCTAAATGCATGACAACTGACATGAATATTCGGATAGAAATACGTCACAAGACTCATAATACATTGGGTTCTACGAATAAATCAGCCCCATCACAATAATACCCCTTAATTCCTCCAATTCTCTCTTTTGTAAAGTTCCTCCAAGTTGAATGGCTTCAGTATTCTGGGTGGGGTGTGTGTAATGTATCCTACTGGGTGGTGAGATAGGCGGAGAGAATGGGAGGTTCAGACTGAATTATCACTCTTGAGTTAGGTACCCCGGATCATAACCTATATACTAAAGCATTTTTTTTGTCTCTGTCTAGCCTCTAGAGATGCCTTGTATGGCTTTGCATGAGAGGAAACTATTTTAACTCCCTCTGGGACACACCTATCATCAATTGGATCCCTTTACTTTCTATTACCATTTGCTCCCTGTACTTTCTATCACCATTTGCTCCCTTTACTTTCTATTCACCATTTGCTGTAATTTGATACACTCATCAAACCTATAGCCTATAGGTTCCCTAAATTCACTCCATGACTTGGCTAAATTGACTCCACCCTACTGGCCAAGGAGTTGAGTTGTTACTTGGCTCAGAGTCTCGCGCGAGCGTGTAGCTAAGTAGGCTGGCTCTGCCGAGTCATTTGAATTGTGCCGAGGTGTGCTCATTTTTGTTTGGCTAATTTCATTTAGGGCCCATTTGATTGCAATAAAAATATATAGGAACTCGTGCCCAAATAAGCTTAACCTATTGGATTATTAAAGATGTGAAGTGTGAATGATACGAGGCGGCGATGGGTAAAAGATATAAGGTATAGTAATGTAGATGGGCCTATATTTTTCTAGGATTTGAATTACTAGGGTAATAATTGGGTATTCATTTCCTATTTTCCCTTGACTCCCTTGTTGGATGGTTATTTTTGTTTATACACTTATTTCTCAGGCCGCCTAGCCAACCTATAATTAACTTGCACACCACCTCACTACTCCACCGTGAATTTTTAAAAGCCCAAATTTGATACTCATCTAACCGTTGCTAACTAAGAATTGAAGGAAGAACCAGATAAAAAGAACGAGAGAAAAAGAAAAATCCTTCCAAAACCACTAAATTGGATGATCTGATTGGGCCCCACAGGCCAGATTTCATCATTCTTATGTATGAACGGTTATCACCAAAACAAAGCTATGTATACAAATGCCAATAAACACATACACGATTGTGATCCGGTAAGCATCATTTTAATGTAACTTAGATAAACACCTAGATTTTGAGCCCCACTTGAATACATGAGGTAAGATGGCGAAACAAATCTAGTTAAACAATCATTGGTTTGGGATGATGGAAAAATTAATTGCCATGCAAAAGACCAGCCTCATTGTAACTTGTAAGGCCTTAATCCCTTCATCTTTGGCCCTCAAGTTTTAATAATGGCTTTATAATGAATTCCATTAGATTTTCAATCCAGCAGTAAGCAACAGTAGCATGGGGCTAATTTTCTGCAGGGTAATTGGGCCGGAGAGGAGGAAGGTACTGGATCTTTCCATCACCTGCAACCTCATGATTCTCTGTGCCTCCAAGTGAAATGAAAATCAAGTTGCCACCCTATTATTACACCAAGCACAAATTTTAGCAGATCATAACCGCCATATGTATTTATAAGCATGTGGTAATTTTCAGGGAGGCATGGCTGTCCCCAACCATGGAAGTGCCTAGACTGTGGGCCCTCCAAATTTGACTAGGCCCACAAATTTTACAGTACTTTATGTGATCGGATGGTACCAATTTTTTTTTTCCACAGATATGCCATAGGGAGACCTTTCAAACCCCTAACACCATCCCTAATCATTTGTGTGCTTCAAGGTAGGCCCCCATGGCCCGAGACCAGAGAGAAATTCTAAACTACATTGAGATTTGTGTTACTTTTTTCTTAAAAACACCAAAGCTTACAGGTTACATATCATTACAACTTACTGTGATAAAATACAAGGATGGTCTACTTTAGACTTGCTGCCACTGCAGGGATAGTATTAATGGACTGGATTGATGATACCAGTCCTTGAAATTGGCTCTGTAAGTACTACTTTTCCATAGTTGTAGGAATTGATAAATGTTGAAGGTGTGTAAATGGTAGAGACGGCATCCCACGAGACAGATTCTAATATCCACAATGCCCAAACTCACAAAACTGATAATAATGTATTGCTCCATAACTTTTAAACTGCTGCTGATTGATATACAGATCCAGACACCCCTAGATGCCATCCAGCACGCTATTGACAGCTTCAAAGATGAGAGATGCCAAGGCTTCATCTGCTGCACTGATTATAGTACCAGTTGTACTGATTTGTATTAATGCCCTGCTGGGTTTGTAAATATATATGAGACTAGCACTATCTGTAATGCTTCTGTTGTCTAAAGACCCATTTATACCCTTCTCTTGTAAGGCCTGAAGCAAGCGATTCTGATTGATAGAACCCCAGTGTAGAAGCTGGCCTCGTGGAAACTCGACTGGTTCCATCGTAGACACCAGCAAATGCTTCCCTTGACTTACAAGAAGCTCTCCTCTGAACCTTGCAACAGCGATATTTTCCTGACTCGTCCTCCTAGGTAGGAGCTGGAATGCCAAGTCTGTCGACAGATCAGCTTCAAAATCAAGCCTCAAACTTGGTATGACAAGAGTTTCACCCTCGGAGTAGTATAAGCAAGAGGGAGAACTCAAGCTAGCAGGTTGGAGCTGCATCCTCAATTCTTTAGGAAGCTGCAAAAAATGACCCAAAAAGAAGGAGGAAAAAAAGCACCCATAAAAGTATTAGTAGAAGGAATTTAACATGTTTTTCTGTAGGATGGAAATGAAACTGAATCATTGATGGAAAAGACTTGTGCTTGGAAGTTCCTAAAATACAAAAGAGCATAGTTTTTACTTAATTTTTTTTTATTTTTACACTACTATTTTTTTTATTTTTGCTAAATAGGACAGAATTTTACACTACCATTAATTTTAGTTTTGAGTAGCCACAATTACAAAAGCATTGCCCGCCTTTCGGCATTGTACCCCCAATATCATTTCTATCAAAAGATCCCGGCCAAGCTCACACAGAGACAATTCCAGCCAAAAGTCCACATTTAATGATGGGTTAGATTGGACGAGAGAGAGAGAGAGAGAGAGAGAGAGTTTCAGTCATCAAAAAAAAAAAAAAAATGGAAGTATCAACTTCAACTTACCAGAACAGTCTTGGGCTTCAGCAACTCCAGTAAAGGTTGAACTTTCTGCATCCTACAAATGTAACATGCAAACTTCATTACCAACTTCATATTGAATCCTTTACCAAAAAAGACTGCATATCAAATCGACCTTAGTTTCAAAGCGCAGGCAAACTTAGCAGCAAGTTATTTAGAATTAGAATTTGAGACCTCAAAAGCACACATTTCCATCGATTACCAAACTGTGCCCAATCATCTCCTGGATGCATTGTGGCACACATACAGAACACAGACTACAAAAATCATGTACCAGTTGTAGAGGGACCATAGCTTGGAACTTGTTACTGATTCAACAGCCTATCCTACTGCTTAAAGGAGAACTATAGACACTTAGGGCCAGTTTGTATAACGCCGTGGAAGAAGAAACATGTGTTTCCTCTTACATGGAAATAAAAGCCCAAAGAAGAGGGGGTGGGGGTTTGGAATAGGTTTTCTGCGGGAAGTCCAGTTGCACAAAACAATGTGAAAAAATAAGCGCAGAAAACAGGGTCCTTAATCCACTACTTTTCTGCAGATTTGCTGCTGCACGAACATGCCCTTAAGCACACGAGAAGCCAAGAATGAAAAGCAACTGTTTGATCATAAGATAGCGTTGATAATTGATAATCACCTATCCAGATTGGCCACAAGCAAACTCAAGACTGTTCTTTGAAGCCCGGGGAACAATACAGATCCAGAGGCTTCGAAGTTCAAAGCGGGCCCCAGATCTAGCGGTCAAAAATTGAAAACAAAACCTAGATTCTAGAACATAAATGATGGCGCAAGAGAGAGTTTTGAATTTGTTCTGTTCAGCAGCGTAAGAAATCCCAGTTTTTTCCATCAAAACCATCTTTTAATTTCGAAATATTGAAAGAATCATTAGCTGTTATATGGATGCATATACCATACAGGCCAGTTTTACCAGAGAGTATTCGTATAAGGGCCCACCTATAATCAATCCAACCCTTACATTCACCCCCCACATTGAACCAACTCTCACCCCACTAATCCAACTGATTCCATATGAAAGAAAATAATCATATTTTAAAATTGTTAAAACTTGAGGGCTTCGAAGTTAGAACAGTGCCTGTAATGATCCGATGGAGCTAATTTTGCCCAGCCTAATCCACAAAAAGACCTTTACTCCCCCCATCCCCATCCCCGTCCCCATCCCACCCACACAGCCTCCACCCCACCTGAAACCCAACCCTCCCCAAAACAAATTGAAAGGCATGCTTGTAGGTGGAGGTCAACAGGTGTGCATGGTGCAGTGGAAGAGTTGATCACCACCTAGTGATTAAATGTGGCCAGTGACGTTCCAGGTTTGTGCCAAGATCTGGGCCAAATGAATCTCAAGGCATGACTGATATAGCTGGTCAAATATAGCCAAAATTCAATCATAACAAACCATGTGATCATACACAGAAAAACTAAAAGATCATCTCTATAACTCAAAGTGGGTACAAGTATTATTGTCAGAATCCTATCATTCGTTTCAAATCTTAAGGAAAACATTTCACATCCATGCAATGAATCCTATTTACAGGTGAATCTTAGGATTCAGCTGTGAATCTTACTCTTCGGTACTTGTTTCATCCAATCTTACGATTCAAGCGATTCGGTTGAATGAAAATAACCACAGCCAAGAGGTTATATTAATAATCTTTTACTTCTTTCTTTCGTTCCTTTTTTTAGCGTTTCTATTTTTAAAAGCTTATTTAGTAGTTGATGAAACCTTTAAGAATCTTCACGGTTTGTCAAGAGGTGTTAGATATGCAAAGGAAACAAGCTTTTGAGTGTACGTGGAGTTTTGTCTAGTACCCCTTTTTCTAAACACATCATCATCAAAGCCTAGTCCTAACTACTTTGGGGCCACCTACATCAATTTTGTTTTGCCATTCCAATCTATCCTACGCCAAATCTCCATTGATAGGTTACAGTTTTCAGATCTATCCTTATACTACATTTTAAAAGAAAAAAACTATTTTCAGTTTTTTCTTCATTCAAAAAACACCTTTTTAACTTCAGGAGACATCCCAACTTGTAAGATTGATGATTTGGATTTTATTTTTATTCTCATTTAAAGATTAAAAAAACCTATTTCAAATGGTTCATTTTTCCCAGTAACATAATATTTTAATCATATGTACTTAGTTTACATATCATTTACAATATATTAATATATTTTAATGATGTTCTTCATATGACTGTATCAGTCTTATTTGTTATTGATTCTATGTTTCTATGGACGGAAAATGGATGGATGGTGAATAACTACTTTTCTTTTCTTTCTTTCATAGGAAAAAAAAAAAAAATCCTATGATTCATGATACGATTTGATTCATCCCCTTCAGAAATTTGCAATAAATTCCAACTTTCAGAACCACCATACAACCAAAATTTAGACCTCATAAACACTCGTCTTACAACCATGCACTAGGCGGGCGCACTTTCAAAAGTGAAAACCAAACTTCACAATATACCTCTAAAACTTTGCTTCTAGGTATACTATGCACCAAAATGTCACCCAAGCTATTATTGATCATCTTCTATTGGATTCAAGATGTATAAAGGACCCACTTCAATAGGATTGGGTGAGCAATCACCACCATCAAATCATCGTAATCTTGTGATTTGAGCCTCTCAAAAATCTACATTGTACAAAAGATTTCTTTTCTAAGATGGATGTTTACAGTTATGAAGGAAAAAAGAATAAGGAATCGTATAAAAGAGAAATCTAAATGAAATTCTAACAGAAGTAGAAAATTAATGGACAATAAAAATGCCATCCAAAAAGATAAAGAAATGTACAGAAAATGTAAGAAACAGCCACCCGTATGGAGGGTTGGTGGTTTTTTTTTTTTTCCCTTTCATAGTTAGGAGAAAAGAAGGGAGGAGGAGAGAGGGGGGTAGGGGTGGGTATATGGTTTGGGGTTGTGCGGCGTGGTTTGGGTTCTCTTTTGGGGAAGATAAGGTTCAAGTATAAATAGTTAAAAAAGACATACTAGAGAGTAAAACCAAAGAAGCCAACTCCAAATAGATGGGATAGGGCTTCAAAATGAGGATGTTGAAATGCTTTATTTTTGTTGGGCCCAAATCCTAATGGTAGGGTTAACAGAAAGGTGTTTTCACCAATACCATATCCATGTGGACCCGTATACATCCCATCCACATCCGCATAATGTTTAGACCTCTGCGCCCTGGGTGGATGGGCTGCACAAGTTGTCATGACTCATGTCATCAGATCACTACACATACATTTATCATTATAATCAATGAAACCACATATGGTTGGAAGGGCTGCACAAGATGTCATGTCACTGGATCACTACACGTACATTTATCATTATACTCAAAGAAGCTTATTGAAACCACATGCAGAGAGAGACAGACATTTATCAATATTATCATTGAAACTACACTGTGAAACATATACACCACATACTGAAAGAGATTATTTAAACCGGAAAGTAATACTAACTTTATTCCAGAAAGAAATGAACATTGAAGGACCTTCATTGCCATTGGCTTGAATGGTAAGAGAGCCACATCCACATCAACTCCTTCCTGCAATAGATACTTAAGTCAGATTGAAACTTGTTTATGTTGGAAATATATTGGCATGCTTCTACGGGGTTGATTGGAAGACGTATAATCCTTCACCAAGGGGACCACATGGTAACATGAACCTTAATAATGAATTGGGTTTAGTGTTCCAAACCATTGATCCATTGGCCTCACTGGTGAAAGAAAATGCGCAAATTCCTAAATTCCCCAAAAGTATCCCCAATAAAACACTGATTGCCCTTCTGATTGATGCCCTGCAAATAGACATTTTAGGAAGAACCACAGCCAAGGGACAAGCAATGGGAAAAAAAAAGCCACAGCGGATGGCATGGATTTTCTAATCTAGGATCATCTATCTAAGATGACACATCAGATAAAAGAACTGGACAACCAGAACAAGCCATATCCTAGTCCAAAATCAATTAAACCACCTTTACCTAATAAACAGAAACCTTCCTGCACTTCGCGACATAGTACAAAGCAGCATACCTCCAGTACAAGTAAAGAGTTCGGATCCCCACGCCAACGTTGTAGCAAATGAACAACAGGACCAATCCGCAGGCTCCAGTGAGAACAGAACACAATGCAAGGCTCTTTCCAAGTCCTCCTGTGTGCAACACTTCAGATTCTTAGAGACAGAATGGTTGAACAGATTCCGAATGATAGTCAAGAAGATATAGTTTGATAACTATTCAACTGGAGGAAATGTCTGAATATATAAAGTATCTTAAACTGCTATTTTGTAACAGTTGGACCAGAGATAGACCATTGATCTGATTTTCTGTGACCTTGAATGGTTTGCTACATTTCTACCCATGGATTTAAAAATTGGCCAAGTCTACTTGGACTCGGCCCTCCTGGGTCGGACTCAGCCAAGTCTCCATGAAAAATTTATTTTCCTCCTCTCCTCCTACTACTCCTCCTCATTCTTCTTTTCCTTTACGAACCCTCTCTTTGATCCTTTCTTCTTCTCCACCTCAATAATCCCTCTCAAACCTTAAACGAGGAATTCCTCTTTCAAACCCTCTCTCAAACCCTAACCGAAAAAGCCCCTTCCAAACCCTCTTAAACCCCTTCTCATGCTCTCTTTCAAACCCTAACCCAACAAACTCTCCTAAACCCGTTCTTGTGCTCTCTTTCAAACCCTAACCCAATGAACTCTCTCTCTCATGCTCTCTTTCAAACCCTAACCCAACAAACCCTCCTAAACCCTTTCTCGTGCTCTCTTTCAAACCATAACCCAATGAACTCTCTCTCTCTCAGAGAGAGAGAGAGAGAGAGAGAGAGAGAGAGTTCAGTAACACAAACAAAACAAAAAAAAAAAAAAAAAAAAAAAAACCCCATACAGTTTGGCTGAGTCCAAGTCCGGCTTAATCCCTATCTACCATTTTAGAGATTCACCCTTTGATAACCTAGAAATTGCAGACACATTCTATATCATTTTCTTTCTATAAGTAATGACATATTAGCATTAGAAAGAAAGGATTGCAACATACCAAAGTTCCAGTCTAGATGATTGGTGGAAAGACACCAGTATGGGCATTTAAGAAACAAAAGAACAACCAGACAACAAAAGAAGCAACAAACCATATAGTGAAAGCAAAGGAGAAGTACATCAACCCTCATCTTGGCCAAGGAATCTGCAAAGCCTTTAGCCATCCACAATATGATTGAACTCCACATTGATCGACGAGGACAACATCTTGATCTCATTAAAATAAAACTGAAATCTCCAAGGAGGCATAGAGAAAGAAGACTCCCAAAACTTGGCGTTCAAAGTCACTCTCCATTACCTAGTTGGAATGAAAAGTGGAAACAAAAAATTTTAAGTGCTTCTAAGAAAGCCACAACCTCCGCCTTGTGAGACTCCATATGGCCCATATGCTTAGAGAACAACACCAACCCAACTCATCACTATTACAAAGCACCTCTCCAATTCAAGCCAGCCCTGGTTTTCCCCAAGCTGCAACATCAAATTAAATTTTAGTACCCCTTGAAGAGGAGGATGATGCTGAGAAACCACTTTCCCCATCTTAGGGAGCCCACTATATAAAGAGGCCTCCCAATTGTGCATAATCCCTTCCACCCTTACAGTATTAAACTCACTCTAGCAGGATGCCCACTAAGCTAATTGCATAACCACCAAAACACAATGTCCTCCACAACAATCAAAGACGCCCCGGAAGCCCTCGCATTCCTCTCCTTCCAAATAGACTGCAAAATAACATTCAAAATAGGCCTCCTGATGTAGGAAGGAGATGAGTAGCCTATATGATATGATTTGAGATCAAAAAATTAATTAACAATTAAATTAAATCTCTAAAATTGAAATTAAGCACACCATTATCTTTCTTAGTTTTCTCACACATCCATCTTAGCATTCTCATCTTTGATACACTCAGTTTTTGCGTGTGATCCTAATTGACAAACATTTTGCTCCGGAAGTCATAGCTGGTCTAATCATTGTCATGTAAAATTTCCCTTTCAATCTAATTGGTCTGAGCCAATTAAAAAGCATCCCTAAAGCAAGTCTCCACTTCAACCATCCAACTCTTATCCTATATAGAACATCCTCAATCTCTCCATACTTACTAATTATAGAGCCAAGGTATTGAAAAGAATTTCTTTGTGATATCTCTTGAGCTTCAATTCTCACATGAATTACATCTCTTTGCACATTCCCACTAAAATTGCAATCATAATCTTGAGTTCTATTCCAGTTTGGCCCTACAGCAGAGCATTTCGGTGTTCGGGTCAATTTTGTTCTAGTTGGGCCTTGTAGAGAAACGTTTTGGCATTCCAATCAATTCCAGTGTCCTATTTCAAATACACAATTAAAAAAACTATGGTTGCAATTCGCATTTACTTCATCTCTCGATACATCCACCAACACCATATCATCAGCAAACAACATACCAAAGTACCTCTTGATTACGAGCAATTAACTTGGCTTTACTCAGTACAAAAAGATAAAGGCTTAAAGCTGATTCCCAACATATGGTCACTAAAACTCACTTGTCTTTCCACAGGTAGTTCTCACACTAATTACCACTCTCTCATACATATCTTTAATGATGTCAATATAATCTCTCGGGACACTCCTTTTATCTAAAACCCACCAAATCAAATCACTAGGTACCCCGTCGTAGGCTTTCTCTAGATCAATGAAGACCATAATAAGATTTTCCCTCTTCTCTTGGCATTTTTTTCATTAATTGTTCAAGTGAAAAGATGGTTTCCATAGTTGACCTCCCTGGCATGAAACCAAATTGATTTTCAAATATCTTTATCTTTTGTCCGAGTCTTTGCTCCATTATTCTTTCCCTTAGTTTTAAAGTGTTACTCATAAGTTCAATCACAGGACAATTGGTGCAACTTTGTATATCTCCTATTTTTAATCCATTTTACAATCCCTTATAATAAACATACACATTGAAATGGTTTGGACATGTCTAACGCAAGCCAGCAACAGTGCCGCAGAGGAGAAGTTCTTCTATGCAGGTGGCCTACTAAGGAGAAAGGGTAGCCCAAAGAGGACATGGATGAAAGTAATAAGAATAAATCTAAAGAAGTGCAACTTATTAACGATTTCTCTTAGGATTGATTAGAATGTAGAAACAAAATTCATGCAGCAGACCCCGGCATAAATGATGATGATGATGATGATGATGTATCTATTGAAACAAACTGCTAGAGAAAACCAATGCAAAAGGAACAGCTGATACTGGATGGTTATGATCTTTAAATTTGGGAATTTTCTGGAGCATCATTTAGAGTTCTAGCACAATCAGAAGGTCCTCCTTGTTCCAACGACAAGGCAGTGGGTTCGAGTCATCATATCAACTAAAACAAAATATATCCTAGAGCATCCCTTAACACAGGAGGCTCAATCAATTCAGCGGTCTAGAACTACATCAAGTTTTTTTTGATCCTGGTGCATGAGAACTGAATAATTAGGTCTTGACTCAAGAAAGACAATTTCCCATAAGAAACTATTCAATCTGGAACCTAAAGTTACAAAACAAAACAAGGACAATTGAAACCTACAAACATTCTTCAGAGCCTAATCTTTGTGATTATTATTTATTATATCAGAAATAATAGCAGTTTTGGTTAACAAACTGCCTAGAAAAAATGAGAGATGAAACCTATGATGCACTGATACTTTCAAATGGGCAACCATATCTGATACTTCATTTTTATGAGTAAAATTCATGTCCCCACATGGCGTGTCCCTGTCGTATCCATGCCCTATGTAGGCATGATAGGATGACATAAAAATCTCTTAAACAAGAGAGAATCTAGATTTTTTTCCCTCTTTCTTGATCGGTGGAACAAGATTATTGCGCATAAGAAAAGGAAACACTAATGAGTGAGAACTACAATAGGTGTCCAAGGCTACAAAGAGAGTCTCGCAATACCCTCCATGGCTAATGAACCAGCCACTGAACAAATGATTGACAGACTGATATGTCTGACTAGACTGATTTATACAAGTAGCCTACAATTAATAGTAAGGAAGCTGATAAGAGAAGAATGGATGCAATAGGAAAAAGAAAATATACTGAGTATTTGCAGCATAAATTGAGGTTGAATGGAAAAGTGCCGAAGCACGAAAAAGGTCTCCGGATAGACAATACAATGATGATGCACCTCAAAGGGAACAAATCCCACAAAATTCTATTAATCTTTAAACTTGAGAATTCCATCTCTACAATGCCATACAAATAAGAAAAGAAAAACCTAGGGCTAACTCACCCGATTAAACTAGGAAAGGTAAGCAAATTAGATTCTATCCTAAATACAACCCATTAAATAAAATTAAAAAACTAATGATAACTCAAATAGGGAATTAAGAAAATTCTTAAGTTGTCTTAGACCCCATGTATTGGTCTGCAAGTCTATCCCGCATCACAAATGAAGCATGTCCATTGTCCAGTCTTGCAGTCTCTTTTTTTCTTCATTAAATAACCAATTTTATTTTATTAAAGGGAAGTCTATCAAAAATACCAAAAAATGGACTTACAATAAATTGGATGAATACATTGCAGGAAACACATGAATCTTTTTTCCCTCGATGAGCTCTACATGACCAAACAATGCCTTGCCAGAGTACAACTGTAATATAAATCAAAATATTATACTTTGTAAGCACCAATACTGTAAAACATAAAGTTCATAAAATTTATGGAAATAAAGTAAAATGCAAAACCTTTTCTTGACGTTGCTTGCAAAGCCACTCTGGCACAACATTGGTAAAAGCAAATGTCTCTTCTGCCACAGAAGAGATTACAAAAATGGGAACCTACAACATAAGATCCAGTATACAGTTAAAAAATTAAATTGAATAGGAAAGGATTAATTGAAGGTGTGATCAACAAGGAATTTGTTCCTTTTGCCTTAAGCATGTTCCCCTTTTTGTATGGATGTGCAAAAAAATATAAAATAATAATATTAGTATTACAAATTAAATATCTAAACAACTAATCAGACTAGTATTACAAATTAAATGTCTAAATAATTGATTGTATGAATGATAGAATAAATTAAATAATTAAAAGTAATGATATGCATCATTTGGAAAATTGAAATCTTATCCCAAATCTTTCAAGGGGATGAATTGAATCACATCTAGAATTATACCGTGAATCGTAGGATTTTGTATTTCCCTGTATTATGTGAAAATAATAATAAAAAAATAAAATAAATATAGGTATTCATAATCCTTCCTAGTAGTATCAATATAATGACAAATAAGACTGATACGATCATATGAAGAACATCATTGACATCTATCAATATATCATAAATGATATACATGAAAATAATTAAATAAGAGTTGCAGTGATCTTATGTTCTCTTTACATCAAAAAATAAAAAGAAAATCCAAATCATCAACCTTACCTAGTTAGAATGTCTCCTGAAGTTAAAAAGTTGTTCAAGAGAAAAATAAAACAAAATAGAAAGAATGCAGGACAAAACTCTTAGGTAGAGTCAGACCCTCCAGTCCTAGGCTGATTCCTTATTTAGCTCTAAAACCTCCCCAAATAGCACAATTTCTTAAGAGGTTTGGTTTTTCACTAGATAACCTCTTGAAGATAGGAAAACTAGGGGTAAAAAGAAAAAAAATAAAAAATATTAACCATTTGGCAATGGCTATTCTTGCCAGTTGAATTGCCTAAATTGTAAGATTCGATAAAACAAGTGTCACACTGTAAGTTTCACATCTGAATCCCAAGACTCACCTAGAATTGGGATTCATTGTATAAATAGAAATCTTTTTCCTTAAGATTTGGCCCGAATCATAGGGTTTCAGATACGAATCACAGGATTCTAACCACACTGATACAATACTTGTATGAAGGTTCTATAATTGCACTTGTTACCCGTAGGCTGTACCATAGTTTCTCAAACTCGATATTATTCTTATTGTATATGTGGATGATATTATCATAATTGGAAGTGACATGGAAGCATGTAGAAATTGAAGATATTGGACAGCAATTTAGATTAAGAAATCAGGAGAACTAAGATGCTTTCTAGGAAATAAAGCAGCAAGATTCAAGAAAGGTTTTTATCTTATTCAAAAAAAGATATCAAACACATTTTCAATACAGGAACAACCGTGCAAAACCGATAAGGATTAATGTGAGGCAGAGTAGCAGACTGTTAATTGATCAAGAAGAGATGTTGGATTATCGAGAATGTCATTTCAGTTTTCTCTTTCTGGCACATGCATGATTGTCTTTCTGGCTCTGTGTGAAGAGTTCTTTGTTCCCCCTTCAGTGCTTCTTGAGACCCACTCGATCACACTTCAATCCCAGCACTTGGTAGATCCGTGGACTCACCTGAATCCTGTTCCTAGGCACCTTGTTCATCAAGCATGGTGATGAGAGAGCGGTAGGAGAGTAGGGAGAGGAGCGCTTCAAGTTGCAGGTGGAAGATCTTATAACAATATATGTAGGAAACCCACTGATGGTACTTCTCAACGTCATCCGAAGGCTAAGTTATTTCTACTATGAATTTGTTGGAGATGTTCTCATCCCATGAGAGGAAATGGATATGAGAGAAATTACCTAATCTTTCAAGTATGAAGATGAAGAGGGGAACAGAAATGGAAAGACATTAAATTGGTAAATGAAGTTTGGATATAAAAAAAACAGAAGTGGAAAAGTGGAAAGGCCTTCATATGGATGGAGTACGAGAAGAAAAGGAAATAACAGAAAAACACACAGAACACAACAGGAAAAGGAGATACAGCCGCTAAAGAATAATACAAAAAGAACGAAAGGAGACAAGCAAATAGCAGGCTGCAGCAAGCTAATGAAGTAGGATGCAAAGACAGATGAGGATCAAAGAACACGAGATAGACAATGTTGTTACGGCAAGGTGTGATGTATGATGAGAATTATTGGAAAAATAAGGTGTCTGGGTGCTGAAGGTGTGGGAATACATAGTGAAATAGACCAAAATTAATTGAAAAGAAGTCTGATTAGTAGAAGAATTTAAGGAGATGTAGGGAAGAGGGAGAGATGGTGTAAAAACAGAAGGTGAAGGCTTGAGGAAGTTTACTAAGTTTGGTAATAAACTTCGTTGGAGTTTCTACCCGAATTGTAACACATGCCTGTTGTCACACCTTGCCCAACTTAGCATGAAATTGTTTGCTTTGACCCACGTGCGCGCAGTGAGGACTTCGCAAGAGGTCACCCATCCAAGTACTGTTCCCGCCTGAGCACGCTTAATTCTAGAGTTCTTACGGTTTCCGGGGCCGCACGGCTTTAAAACGTGTCATGTTGAGTGAATACGTGGTTTGACTTATAAGCCTAGGGTCAGGACTTGGTTATTTCCAATGTGTGAATGGTGGAGTCCCTGATATTTTGGGTGTTCTTTGGCAGGTGATGGGCACACTGGACCACCTCGGCCCAGGCCCGCCGGATCTCACATTCTTGCCTACTGGAAATAGAGCTGTCCTCGGCTCTGGTACCAATTGTCATAGCCCTGCCCAACTCAGCATGATATTGTCCGATTTGGCCCACATGCGCACGAGGACTTCCCTGGCGGTCACCCATCCCGGTACTACTCCCGCTTGAGCACACTTGACTCCATATTCTTACAGTTTCCGAGGCCGCACGGTTTTAATACACGTATTGTTAAGTTAATACGGGGTTTGACTTATAAGCCTAAGGTCAGGACTTAGATATTTCCAATGTGGGAATGGTGGAGTCTCTGATATCCCGAGTATTCTCTGGTGGGTGATGGGCACACCGGATTTTAACCGGATTTGCCACCTTGGGCAAGGCCCGCTGGATCTTACACCTGTTCAAAGGAGATGGAAAGTATTAGGAGACAATTTTCTGTACTCTAGAGTTTTGGAATGACCAAATACAATGGGGCAGGTAAAAAAGTATCATTAAATGCTTTGGAATCTCCTTGCACACCTAGTCGAAGCTTAGGTTGGAGGTAGCATGGAATCATGTTAGAGAGATCATCATCATCATCAATGGCCTGTCCCAACTATGTTGGGGTGGTCAGCTACATGATTTATATTTCTCTATTCCAATCTATCTTGAGCCAATTAGGTTAACCTTTTTCATACCTATCCTTATTCCTTTCATCCATGTCCTCTTCAGCCTACCCCTTTTCCTTGGTGGACCAAAACTTGTATAGAAAAACTTTTCCCCTACAGTGTAATTATTGGCCTACATCAAATATGTCTAACCCATCTCAAACGAGCCTTTTAATTTATCACCTATTGACACTACCCCTTAATGGTTCCAAAAGCGCTCATTTCTATATCTTTCATAGTTTTACTACCAGACATCCATATCAACATTCTCATATCTGCTACACTCATTTTGTGAATGTATTACTTCTAGATTGACCAACATTTTGCACTCTATAGGTTAGTTGGTCTAAATCTAATCATTGTCCTACTAGTTTTTCCCTTCAAACTTGTTGGTACGCGCCAATTAATGAGCACTCCATATGCAAGTCTCCACTTCAACCATCTCGCTGTTATCCAATGTTCAACATCTTCCACAATCTCCACATCCTTATCAATTATCGAGACAAATCTTATTTTGAATAAAGTTGAGCTGCTTGAAGAGAACAATTCTTTTCTTTTTTCTTTTTTATATCCACCAGAGAGTGTGCGGATGATTGCATATTGAAGAACACGGATGAAATCCTAGGGCAAAGATGTGAACACTTCCTATTTGAAATAGGACAATGAACAATCATGAAACATCGTCCATTCACCTCTTAGGAAAATGATGCAGAATGTGGTTTAGAAGGGATGCTTGGCAGGAAAAACTCAACTGCCGTGATTTTTCAACATGAGTGATACAATAATAATGCTAAGAAACACTAAAATATTAACAAACTAAATATAATCATTTAAGGCTTCAAGCAGTTATCAAGTAAAGTTACAAAAGAGAAAATCACCAAGATCATGATGCAGTGATGGATGTTTTCCCCAAAAGAGAAACCCAAAACCTTCTTCATAAAGTATGTTTCACCAAGGCAACTAAAGGACTATTGCATGAGTCAGGCAACCCTCTCAAAAAGCAATTCAAGTTGTCATTTCTAAAAAAAGGTCCATTTTTGAAAGGATTCTCTCTCCATTTCCATGAATAAAGCTTCCTCATACAAAACTGTCCTACAAGGACTTTCATAGAAAAAACTAAACCATGAGAGAGTCCTTTCAATAAAAGGACTGAACATTTAAAACATTAGTCAAATTTTCAATTCAAGCAACCTTATCAAACAAAGGAATACATAAGTGAATGGTAGATTGAGGTGATAAAACAGAAGCAAAATGCGTGTCTTAACATTTATATGTATGTAGTAAGTAGCAAAAGAAAGTACCTTGAGACAAGAAGATTCTAAGAATAGTGACATCTGCTCTAAAAGTTGAAGGATAATGCCAAGTCGACTTAATGGTATTAGAACAGAACCACCTCCTTGGACACAATTTATGGCACAAGAGCATATGAAAGAAAGCTTGTCCATCTCCTCCGTAAGTTCATTACTGTTAACTAAGGATTTCATGAACTCATCTCCATTATTACCTTTGTCCCTGCAAGATATTTAACAAAGTATGGTGGTTTTAAGGTGCCAAAATTTCCTACACTTAAAATAATATATTTGTAATGAATGTCAGGAACTGCAATTCTTTTTCAAAGATTTTCCCCAAATTAAAATCCTCATGATGCCAATACTGATTTGATGGCCAAAACAGCCAATGTGCTTCCTGAATTATCCAAATACACAAGCATAATATGTAATTATCCATTCTGCCGAATACTCAAATCATTTGTGATAAGGGAGAAGTTTAAAGGCACAATAAAATTTACATAAAAAGATTATACCTGAGGACTGAGGAAGTACTAGGAAGTGGATCATTGACCTCTAATCTAATGTGATTTTTTCTGTCATCAGCATTCTTATCAAGTGTGGTCATGCCATGTAGGAGTGATAAATCGGAAAATAGGACCAGATCATTCCCTTGAAGAGAAAGGTAATCGAACTCTTTTGCATAAGCGGACTCAAATATGGAGCTCGACAGGTATGTGATGTTCCTCCTTGGACCGTTTATCATCCAATTAGAAGAGCCTATTTCCAAGCCTGAGCTGAATGCTTTTACAACCATGCTGCCATTGTAGCACGCCTCTTCAGCATACTTAAGAGTCTGGACTTTCTGCACGCAATCCTCGACATTTGCTGCACTGACACATATTTCTTGTTACGCCACCAACCAATGAAGTTTTATCATTACAAAAAAAGAAAAAAAAAAGGAACGTAATGAAAGAAAAATCAACTGACAGAAGGCTCAGTGTTTCAATCCATTTCACTTAGCTAGAGAAAAACATGCAATTCTAGCCTATGAAACGCCTCACAAGCCAAGAAGAGTTATTTATCTTTAGATTAAATTACTTACATGATCTAACCCCTCTATGCATACAAGCACAAAAATAATCTCCTTCAACAGCAGAAAAGAGAACATCATTTAAAAGATGAACGACTTCCGTAAAAGCAATAATCAATAGCATAATCCCAGGTTCACAAGAAAGTGAAGGTCTCGTTTGGCAACCAAATCCTCATGGAAAAGAATCACTTTCCATCAAGTATTGGAAAAGCCATGTTTGGCAATGTTAAATCCCTGATGATTTGGACCAATGAAAATCCTCATTTGAGGATTTTCATGTCCGACCTATGCCCATAGGATTTGGAAATCCTCACTTTTGCGGATTTGTGAACCACAACCAATTTTTCTTAGCTATATGCATTGATATACACCAATATTGATGTGAAATCCTCAGCTGTACAAATCCTCAGCGAGGAATCCCTCTTCAAGAAGCAGGAATCCTCACTTCCTCAAATCTACGGTTGCCAAACATGCCCTTCAACTTTAGAAGGTTCCACCAACAGTGGCCATAAACAGCATACGAGATTGTTGATTTTCCACTGCAAAAAGATGATTACTTTCCTGTAAAGGAATCTACACGAAAAAAGTCTATAGAGAATTTCTCTCCCCTTTACGTCAGTTCTACCATCTACCCATTTCACAGTTTCCTTTTACAAACTGCTCATAAAGAGGCACTATTGCAAACGTATCCATTGATCTGAAAATTGAAAACATAGTGCAAATCATTCAAGAGGTTGGATTGAACTGTATCAAGAATCATATCAAAGTTAAAGAAGCACCTTTAGAAGAAACTTTTTTTAAAAAGTACTAACTAAAAGGACTGTAACATGAAACCCATATATACAATCCAACGCTCCACCCATATGTATATTCCTCGTTTATCTTTAAAAACCTACCCTGCTACTAAAAAATCTTAAGATTTCATTAATCACCAAATAACTGCTTAGAAAGAGAACATGAAAAAAATGAAAGAAAATAAAGTAAAAATTTACTAATATTAGCCATTCGATTATTACTATTTCCTTCCAAACAAATCACCTAAATCATAAGATTCACCCATGAATGGGATTTGTTGCAACATGAGCCATTGGATTTGGGATACGAATCATAGGATTTTAACAAAAAAAAAGGATGTACCAAAACCCAAAAATGATGATTGGACAATGTTAAACCTTCAACAGGTTTTTTATTGGTAATAATGATTTCATTAAAGAACAACAGATTAAAAAAAAAAGAAAAAAAGCACCAATCTGAAAAACTGGGCTGCAGTGTAAAAGCATTATACCAGTAAAACCAACAAAATATGCAGGAAATACAATGAGAGGAGAAGTTTTGTCCATTCTTTGTTTAGCTAAAGAGTATGCTAAATGTCTAAAGCATTAGCTGACCGCCCTACATGCCTAAAAACCATAAGAACCAAAGAGGCGAAGACCTTGATCTCGTTAAAGAAGAAATTAAACCTCCACAGGGCCAAAGAAGAAGATATCCAAGTCTCCACCACAAGATCTCAAGAAAGTGAGATGTAAAGAAAAGAAGAGCTTCTAAAATGTCCAAGAATTTGCATCTTTAGACTCCACACAACCAACACTATTAGAAAACATAGCAAAAACAACCCCGCCATGATTGTGGACCCCCGCCCCCCCCAAATCTTGTCTAGCCTAGGTTTACCTCTACCCGTGCATCCACATTAAATTTCAAACACCAATTGGCGGAGACAACCAAATCATAACCTTCTTTGACTTGCGAGGCCCACAAAACAGAGAAGCTTCCCTATCATACAGAAACTGTCAACACTAAGTGCATGTTTGGTATCTCTATTTTTCACCTCTATATGTCTATTTGTCTAAATCGGACAGAGGTTAGAAAAATTAGAGCGTTTGGTAGATGACTTTATCATCTTCCTATTTTAGAGGAGTAGAGGCAAATCCTCTAAAATTTAAATGCCCACTTTCTGGGCATGTGAAAAATAGAGGCATAGGCTCTAAAAAACGTAGAGGCAAATCCTCTAAAATTGAAATGCCCTCCCTTTTTTATAGCTCTTTTTTTAATAGCTCTATTTTAAATAGTCTGTCAGAAAAAGAGTAGAGATGCCAAATACATGGCCTAAAACTCTCAAACTCCTCTTAATTGATGCCCACTTGGCAATCCTCAAAGCCACAAAAGGTGTTAGGTCTTCAACTGGCTTAGATGCTCCCCTAAATTTTTTATCATTCCTCTCCTTCCACATCAACCGAAAAATAGTGAATGAGCTTCCAACGAGTAGCCCCACCCACGACTAAAAAGAGGACACGAACTCCGCTTGTCGACCAAACTAGTCAAAGACGCTGGGAAGCACCACAACACATTAAAAACACACACTACAAGAGAAGGTGATCCACTAATTCTCAAACTTTCCGCAAAGCACAAACAAATCAGAGATGGCTTCCGAAAGCACACCCCTCCTCCTAAGGTTATCTTCCGTCAACACTTTACCAAACACAAAAAGCCAACAAAAAGCTTCTACCGGGGGGGCGGGGGGGGCGGGGCGCTCTATTTTTGTTTGGTTGGAGGAAACTCAATCAACTCGCAACAGAAAGATTTCAACGAAAGCGCCCCTAAAGGATTGGGCCTGAAAATGTTAGGAATCAAATTCAATAAAGACTCCAACTCTAATCCTCTGATTGATGCAAAACAGGAGAAAAGGACACCTCCCATAACAACAAACTCTTCTCCCCCACACAACAATCTTTGACTGCAGACTTTTTATTGGTAACCACCCTAAATAACCTAGGAAACAATAAAAACAAAGGATCCACCCCCACCCAATCATCCCTGGGTACGTTTGGGAACTTTACATGTAGAGTGGACTGAAGTAAAGCCTCAAATAGTGAAAGAATAAAATATAAGTGGGTTATGATGATAGTTTGTCTTTAGTTGTTTGGTAGGGAATCTTTTCAACTTTTTGTTTAAAAAGTGGGTGTTTTTTTTTTTTTTTTTGTTCTTTTAGTGGAGAAAGGAGATTGCTTTTTGACCTTTTTTTTTTTTTTTTTTTATTTGAAAAGGAGGGAAATTTTGAAAATATGTATTTTTGATGTGATGTCTGAAAATTGGAGGCTTTACTTCACTCCACTCTACTAGTGAAGTTCCCAAACAGACCCCAACCCTCCTCCACTTGAAGTGCATGTAATGTTTACACATGGCATATGTGTCTAGACTTCAAGTGCTCATCCAATCAGTCCTGTTATGGTAGCACCCAACGATCAAAATAGCGGTTGTGGTAGGTGTAGCGGTTAGTGGCCAAAATGTTACATAGCAATGTAGCGGTGTAAATTTAAATTTTTTAAGTAGTCAAAAAAATTTGAATTTTGTATAACAACCAATTTTGAATTTTTAGTGATTTGAAACCATATAAGGGTAGAGACAATTTTAGGAAAGGCTATTGAGGATAAGAAATTGGAAAAATAATGTTTAAAATTGAAACTGCGTGGCTCTAATTGGTTTTAGACCTTAGCGCCGCTATTTTTTAAATAGCGCAGTGGCCTCGACTGCTATAGACGATATGTAGCGGCCACTATGTTGAACCATGGTAGCACCATAGCTCAAATACATAGATGGCTAATCCTAAAGCTTCAATTGGTTTGCTATGACGCTAGTTATGCATTCATAGTTCACACATTTTGTTTCTTTGCTTACAAAACGGCATTACTTGGTCAGGGAAAAACTTAATTGGAGTTGCTAGGTGTGTTCGTAGAGTTTTCCTTGACACTACAAAATGTAATATAATTAACGCCATCACATTACAATCATTGCCTAAGATTTGCATTCTGAGAAAAAGTGGGGGCAGTAACTATTGACATCCACAAATCAATATGTGACTAAACATGTGACTCTTTCTAATTTTGAGTTTTCAAACTTTTCTATTAAGTAACAGTTCAGGGTATAAGCCTTGACAGACCAGAAGAAATAAACTAATGTTGGCACAAATGTAACAGGTCAGGCCAACACATCAGATTTTAGCAGCTCACATGACGTGAGCTGATTTAGACATGACTAAGAACATGTGCAGGTCAGGCTTGAGAAGAACACTGGAGGATTTCGCTTGATTATACTATTTAATGGTTTGTATTGTGTAGCCTATGTTGATGGTTTCAATGATTTGACTATAGACTGATTTGTAAAAAAAAATGGAGGATAAGAGAAATAACAAAACGAGGATGAAACCAGGTAGCAACTCAGGATTGGTTATGAAATGGGTTGCAACAAAACCACTATGGCTAATTGGTTGGTTAGGTTTTTTGTAATTCTAAATAGTGGATACAGGTCAGATTTCAGCTTAGGTTTGTAGCACCCACAATCCAACCCGACCCAAAACTGCATTCCTGAAAACAGATGCATGCAGGACTCAAGATTGTGACAGGCTGACCCATTTGCACCCCTACACATGCATTTCACAATCTAAATTTACAACAAAAGTACCTGTATAAAGGTTGCCAGTTCCCCAACTCTGCCCCATTTTTCCCCATTGCAATCTCTCTCTGCAGCAACGGGAGCACCTCAATCTCTTCCCATTTCATCCATTGAGGAAAACCCAACTCTTCAACGCCATAGACTTGAGTAAATTCATAATGCATTGAAATGAGATCCTCCATCATTAGTCGTCCAAGTCTAGCTGTTGCTTCTGTCGCATAAATCTTCACAAAAGACCAAAATCAACTTATTTAACAGATTCCCCAAAGTATAATACATAATCGGAACTGGTCTTTATAACTTATCTAGCCTAAAATTTGAGTTTAAGCAACAAATTAATGATAATCCAAACAAATTCAACCACTTCAACAATCAAGCCATCCAAAATCCAAATCCCTAACAATTAAACAGGGTTTCAGACAAAGCAGCCAAAACTTATAGAAACAAATGCCAGAGTCAGCAAAATCAACCATTCCAACCAGTCGACTCATCGGGACTTTCCAAATATAGAGAAGTGAGGCCCTTTTAAAAGAGTAGGAAATTCTTAGTTTTAACAGGGCACAACTGGGTATTGAACATCTCAGTTGAGATTTTACTTTAATTAAGTAATAAAAGTTAAAAATCCAGAAAGCTCCTATTTAAGAAAGAAATCACAGTCCAAGTAAATTTAACCAACTGGTCCACCAAGATTTCAAGGTTTATTGGTGTACGTCAAGACCTCCAGCATAAATTATTTAGCAAATTCAACCAATCAGCTCATCCAAACTACTTTTACACGAAGAGACAATATAGATCACCATCATCATCAAAGCCTTGTCCCAACTATGTTGGGGTCGGCTGGAGAGACCATAGATACACGAAAATATTATTGAAAAGAGAAGGAAAAATGATCTGTACAATTTACGTGAAAAGTGTGCATCCATCGCCCACAGCAATGTAAGACATCACCATCCCCACAACAGTTGCACTTTGAAAGAGAGAGAAAAAGATTCTAGTTAGCAGTTCCGCTGAGCATTAGGCCAGCTTGAAATCGTAAGCACTATGAACTGGGATACTATTTTCTCTCCCATCTCCATGCAAATCAATATCATCAACCACAATAATAATGATTCGAAGAAGAAAACAGTGTCCCACTTAATGTGGATTCGGATTTCTAGATTGCCCAATATGCATAGCGGAATCAAGAAACCATGTATTCTGTGTAAATAATCAAAGTGATATAGGGCATATCCAAAATGCACCCTAAAACTGAAATTTTGATTGTACATTAGCCGACAACCTGATATTTTGAATAAAATAGAAACCCAAGCAAATTCAACAAGTATCTGAAGAAATAAGAACTGGGTAATCTTCTAATTTCCATACCTTGGCGGAGAACCTGGGATCTCGAGTAAGAAATGGCAATCCAAGCATTCCCATAGGTGTCGAAATCAAGACGACGTCGATTGAAGAAACATCCCATAATAGCAGATTCTTAACCATCTTGTACCAAGGCTCTGCCCTAATCAAGTCGCTGGCTTGGAGGGGTCCTTCAGTTTTCCGTCTTTTTGGACACCCAGAATCTGAAATAGGCGAATTCTCACAGGAATTGGAGAATTCAACATCTGGGTACGGATGAGAGTCGGTTGGAATAGGGGAGAAGATGGAGAGAGATGAGAGATCGATGGGGCATTCGAGGAGGATTCGGATTCCGCATATGGTGAGGATGTGGGATGGTGGGAAGTGGAAACTGCTTCCTTTGCTCAAACATGTCTGCAAAAGAAGGAGATTCGTATCAGCTGTGTGTGTGTGAGAGAGAGAGAGAGAGAGAGAGAGAGAGAGAGAGAGAGGCTCACTAGCTTCATTGCGAGAGCAACAGAGGATACCAACAGGAAGGTCAAGTTTCTTCCGTTGTAGGGTTTAAGCAGGGTTTGAGGAGAAGCGGACTTGGAACAGTTGGAAGACCATGGCGCTTGAGAGAGAGAGTGGGCCTTTTGCCCATTTCAATTGATAAATGATTAAGGTGGATCTCCCATTGAGTAAGGACCAGTTCAGAAGGCCCATCGTGGATTTAACCATGGACTAGATTCAAGTCCATGGACACCATTAACAAGGGTAATACTTGGGTTGGACTTGCAGCCGACCATTTCATATGGGTTGGGCCTCTTTGAATTTATATTGGGCCAGGGGCTGGATCTTGGAACCACAATCGTGTATAAAGATGGCATTATATTGGGTTATCTGGCTGACCCAGCTCCAAGTCCCAATTGAGAAGGAACTTATAGTAGTTTTTATGGTTTTTTTTGGCACCCCACCTTGGGTCTGGGACCCAAGGGAGCCCATTCAGTGGGAAAAGGAAGCCCGCGTCATTGGAAGGAGAGCCCACACAAGTTGGAAAAGGAAGCTCACAAAGTGGGAAGGATGGCCGATATGAATCAAGTGAAATGCAAAACAAGGGACCGTCCATATTTGGTGATGGACTCTTTTAAATTAAAATTGTCCAAATTCAAGGATGGATGGACCTCTTTGTGCAAGCATGATTACATAGATAGCAACAGATCCAAGCCGACTCCTATAATCAAGGATAAATTATCACTAACTAAGAAAGAAGATTGTCTTGACAACTCCTACTCAATCTTGCCACCAAATGGATAAGATTAGGTTGACCACTCTGGCCTTGTACAGTTGTATGTTGTTATTCAAGTAAATTATATTATTATATATATTAAAGCAAAGGGAGAGGTGAGCTGTGAGGGGTGCCACCTCAGCCCTGAAAAATCTCTCCTTTCAGAGAAATGCAAAATAAAACATGAGAGGTTTGCATTGGAGGAACGGTGAGATGATGATCCATCCAAACATCTCTCAAGTGGCCCCTTCTCAATCTCCTACAATCTCTCTCTCTCTCTCTCTCTCTCTCTCTCTCTCTCTCCTCTCTCTCTCTCTCTCTCCAATTAAGAGATAACGATCCATCCATCCACGATTTGAGTCCTAAAAAATCTCTCATTTCAATTACCAAATCTCCCAGCAATCACAAACCATTCCTCACGCCAATCTTTCATCCCTCCATCTCACGCCAATCGCTGTCCATCCTACACAGAACCTCTGCTACAGCCTCCCTCACCAACACTCTCCATCTCTATCTCCAACCAAGGCATAGAACTCCCTTCCCCTTCATTGTCTTCTGCAACCCATCTTCATCTCCCTACCAGTCTCATGTAGCAGCAATCCCTCGCATCTCCATCAACCACCCACCAGGTACGCTCTCTCCCCTGTCTCCTCCCTGCATCACCGTCTGTACTGCACCATCATTTTTCTCTCGACTTGCAGCACCCATCTCCACTTGCAGCGCCTCCCACCTTCTCTTCCTCTGTTCCTATCATCCTCTTCCTCTTCTTCCCCTGCACACCCACCTGCCTGCACACCTTCTTCTTCCTTCTCCTTCCTTCCTTTTCTTTTTCTTCTTTATTCTCTCCCTCTTCTCCCCCATCTTCTTTTGCCTCGCTTCATCTCTCCACCTGCAGCACCCATCTCCACTTGCAGCGCCACCCACCTTCTCTTCCTCCGTTCCTTTCATCCTCTTCCTCTTCTTCCCCTGCACCCCCACCCGCCTGCACACCTTCTTCTTCCTTCTCCTTCTTTTTTTTTTCTTTATTCTCTCCCTCTTCTCCCCCATCTTCTTCTGCCTCACTTCACTGTTGCACCCACCTACTGCATACCCTCTCTCTTCCTCCATCACTTCACTCCATCTCCCTGCACGCAACCCGTCTGCAACACCCAATACTTCTTTTTTCCCTTCTCTCACTACACTCCGCCACCTATGCACCCATTGCACCTCTCCTTTTCTTTCTTTTTTGTTTCTTCTCTTCCTCTTCTTCCACATCTTCTCCTCCCTCACCTGCACGCAGCACCACAGCACCCACTAGGTACGCTCTCTCCCCTGTCTCCTCCCTGCATCACCGTCTGTCCTGCATGGTTGTGCTGTCGCAGGCACCCAAAAATAATAAAACCTTTACTCCTAAAAATATATGTAGTAGTGCGAGTAAGGATCGTTCCCACGGAGAGTGTTTAGCCAAATTTTATGCTATGTGATCAAAGATGAGGGGTTTTGTCTATGCTGAAAGAAAAAAAATAAATAAACGGGAAATAAAGAGCAACAAAATAACGAATTCAATCAAATGAGCAAGCATTGGTCAAAGTTAACATCCACCATCGGAAATTCAGAACTGATCATTGATGCAAAAATAAATCAACTAACTCTTTGAATATTCATCGTTGGAATTAAATTCCTACGTCCTTAATTAGTTAATTAGAAAACACGTGCTCTAATTAACCCTAATTATTGACATTCCATGACATTCAGAACCTTATGCCAGAAAGAGAGAGAGATAGAGTTCTGTGAAATACCCACATTCGATGATCTCTCATCTTGGATTTTTGTTCTTTAAATAGACTTTACAATGCCTAAGATTAGGCTACAAATCAAGGAATTAAAACCTAATTAGATCAATTAGATCTCTAAGAATGGAAAGACAATTAATCTATCGAGCTGTACACAATCTATCTTGCTGTACACATTTTGACTAGATCTCCTATTTACACGTGAGCTGGGCCTAATATCATACAAGTGGGTTGGGCCAAATATCATACAAGTTTACACTTTAACACCCCCCCTCAAATTGATGCGGTGAATCAACCAGCAACAATTTGCGAACCAAGAACTCATGCCGCGGTCGTGGAAGGCCATTGGTGAAGATATCAACAAGCTGGAACTCAGTGGAAATATGGGGAAGAGTAATGATTTTAGGATCATACTCGTCCCGAATGAAGTGACAGTCCACTTCAATATGCTTGGTCCGCTCATGAAACACAGGATTTTCAGTGATTCGAATGGCACTTGTGTTGTCAGCATGAAGCGGAGTCGGTTGAGTCTGGGAGAATCCAAGCTCGGAGAGCAACCCACGAAGCCATAGGATCTCAGAACAAGCGGAAGACATGGCTAGGTATTCGGATTCCGTGGAAGATTTGGAGACTCTATCTTGCTTTTTACATTTCCAGGAAACCAAGGCGTCTCCCAAGTAAACACACCATCCTGTGGTAGAGCGGCGGGTGTCCGGACAGCCAGCCCAATCCGCATCAGAATAAGTAGTAAGTGTAAGTAGTGTGCCAACTGGAAAGAATAAGCCGCGGGTAGAGGTACCAAGGATATATCGAATAATCCGTTTGACTGCTGCCAAATGATGATGCCGTGGGGCCGTAAAAAATTGACTGACCAGATTAACAGCATAAGAGAGATCTGGTCGAGTAATGGTTAGATAGACAAGGCTACCAACCAAACGACGATAGAATGTAGGATCAGGAAGGAGATCGCTGTCTTGTTGATGAAGCTTGGCATTTACTTCCAACGGTGTGTCGACTGGGCTAGAATTACCGAGATCGGCAAGATCCACTAGGTCAGTAGCATATTTGTGCTGATAAAGAAACAAGCCTTTCTTTGATTGATGCACTTCCAAACCCAAGAAATAATTCAAAGGTCCCAAATCTTTCAAATGAAACTTATCTTGCAGAGAGGCCTGTATCTGTCAAATCATATCACTGTGAGGGCCAGTAATAATGATATCATCAACATACACAAGGAGAATTGTGGATCCTCGGGATGAATGAAGTGTGAACATCGAAGGATCATACGGGCTCTGTATGAAAGAAAGCTGAAGGAGAGTGGTTCGGAACTTGTCAAACCAAGCTCTGGGTGCCTGTTTAAGGCCATATAGTGAGCGTCGTAATCGAGCAACATCGGTCTTGGAAGAAGAAGGAATTCCTTGAGGGAGACGCATGTAGACTTCATCTTTAAGATCCCCATGAAGAAAAGCATTCTTCACATCCATCTGATATAGAGGCCATGACTGAGAGGCGGCTATTGCAAGAACTGTACGGACAGTTGTCATTTTGGCCACTGGAGCAAAAGTCTCATCATAGTCGATACCATACTCCTGCCTGTTTCCAAGTGCAACTAGACGGGCTTTGTAGCGATCCAAGGATCCATCGGACTTTAGTTTCACCGAGTATACCCACTTGCATCCAATGGGTTTGATAGATGAAGGACAGGTAACAATGTCCCATGTATGATTTATTTGAAGAGCAGTAAGTTCTTCCTGCATAGCCTATTTCCAACAATCATGCTGCACTGCCTGAGAGTACGAGTTAGGGATAGAAACAGAAGACAAAGTGGTTAATAATGAAGCATGAGTAAAGCCATAGCGATCAGGTGGCTTGATGTGGCGAATGGATCGGCGAAGAGGAAGAGGATCCGGAGGTGGATTAGGTGCAGGATCAGGAGCAGGAGGCGCCGGAGGTGGGTCAGGTGCAGGATCAGGAGTAGTCAGGGTAGGCGTAGCGAGAGACCCAGAGGCAGGATCACCTGTAACATTCCGTCGTTTATACACAAAATTCGGCTTAAAACGAGTAACAGGTGGAGGCATTGTATCTGAAAAAGATGGTAAAAAAGAGAACGAGACAGAGTCATCCGAATCACCATGCCTAGGAAAGAAACCTTGGAAGAGGACGAGGATGAGCTTACAGATCGGTGGATGAAGCAGAGATAGAAGACAGCAGCACAACAGTGCAATGTTGTGCTAAAACAGAGCCTGATGATCTGGAATGTAGAACATCGATATGAAAAAAAGGTCCCACAAATTGATCTAAGCAAAGATCAGGTAGTAATATCTGGAAGGAGTTCAAAAGTTCGTCCCCCAGGCCAAAATTTGATGAGGAGTGGATGAAGATCCACCAATCTGGACGGCTGTGATAAAATCTATTTGACCAAAATCGCTAGAGGAAGAAGTGGCTGGAAACAACCTCAAAAGGTGTTATAAAAATCCAGAAAAATCTTCAAAAATCCTTTGAAGAACAGTCGATCATCATCATGTAGATTGCTGGCTACAAGTGGTTTGATCAGAGGTGGGCCATGTTGATCAGAGATATCCCACGCAGAGAGAAGAGAAGAACCGAAGCTTTAGAAGTCTCTCAGAATGAAGAAGGAAGAAGATCTCCTATAACTCGAGCTTTGATACCATGACATTCCATGACATTCAGAACCTTATGCCAGAAAGAGAGAGAGATAGAGTTCTGTGAAATACCCACATTCGATGATCTCTCATCTTGGATTTCTGTTCTTTAAATAGACTTTACAATGCCTAAGATTAGGCTACAAATCAAGGAATTAAAACCTAATTAGATCAATTAGATCTCTAAGAATGGAAAGACAATTAATTTATCGAGCTGTATACAATCTATCTTGCTGTACACATTTTGACTAGATCTCCTATTTACACGTGGGCTGGGCCTAATATCATACAAGTGGGTTGGGCCAAATATCATACAAGTTTACACTTTAACAATTACTAAACAACCTAAGACAAGCGCTATAGATTTAATTTAGTAACAACATTAAAATTAGAGAGATCAATGAACTCAAATAACACAAGAACACGCGGTTGCATTTAATCTAGCCAAGTGTTCTTCCTAATATTTAACAATCACTGACGCAATAATTTATTAAATATCAGTTGCTTCGCAAATTAGAGGGATCAAACAATTACGGATTTGATTTCTAATTTAGCAGTAGATTGCAACGAAAAATATACTAGTATGCATCCTAGCAATTAAACGAAACAATCATGATAACAAATTAAGCATAGAAGAACAACCCATATTCAAAGCATAAATTGAACAATGAAAATAAATTAGATCTCACAGTATTTATTCCGAGGCTTCAGTCTCCTTCGACCAATTACAGAAAATTAGCCACGCAGGGGCATGCTAACTTACAAAATTAAAATAAAAGAAAAGAAAAGAAGAAAAGAAAGAGAGAGAGAGAGAGAGAGAGAGAGAGAGAGAGAGGGAGAGAGAGAATACGTGGGTGGAGAGAGAATAGGGTTTTAGTGTTGTGTTGTGGGTATTTATAGAGGTGGGTTAGGTTAGGAGAGGAGAGAAAAATAGGTAGTTGGGCCCATGTGATGGAGAGAAAAGGAATGAGGGAGAGATAAAGTAGGAGAGGATGAGAGATGAAAGAGAGAATAGAAAGAGGACGTTGGAGATGGAATGCACCCGTGAGTTTTGAGAGAATTTGAAGTGGTGTGGGATTGGAGATGGAAATTAATAAAATAATCAATTAAATTCTAACTTAGTCAAAATCTTCTTCTTGACCATATCTTCTCACTCGGGCTTTTGTTGGACTCGACCCAAGAATTAAAGTTGCACCATTTTTCGTTCTGCACAATATGAGCCCAATATTGGATATGTTTCGACGAACTCTTGATTTCTTCAAATTTACCATAATGCCATTCTGCTTGATTTTTTCATCCATTTAGCATCAAGTATGAGCACCTCTCTTGCAACTCAGATCTGGAAACTTCCGAAAATAAACAGCGTCAGATCCGCGTATTAAAATTTGCAGGCTTTTAGAACAATCCAGAATGCCAGCAGTGCACGTGCAGTAACTTCAAGCCCGATTTCGACCTTGATGCAGCCAGTATCTCTCAAAACTCAAAACATGAAAGTTGTAGATCGTTTTCTTGGCATTTCATAGTATCTTGAATCATCTCAATTGGAGCTCGGATGAGAGAGTTATGCCCTGATTATGAAGTGATGTCCAAACTGTCTAGAATCGCCCAATTAGCTTCGTTTTGCACTTAATGCCTCCATTTGCACCTAAATAAAAATATAAGAATAATGAGTACATTTAGGCATCAAATAAGTATAAAGCACTAAATATTAAGGGAGAAAAATATGACATTTTGCATTCTCATCACTGCACCATCATTCTTTTCTCCACCTGTAGCACCCATCTCCACCTGCAACGCCACCCACCTTCTCTTCCTCCGTTCCTTTCCTCTTCCTTTTCTTCCCCTGCTCCCCCACCCTCCTGCACACCTTCTTTTTCCTTCTCCCCCATCTTCTTCTGCCTCACTTCACTGTTGCACCCACCTGCTGCATACCCTCTCTCTTCCTCCATCACTTCACTCCATCTCCCTGCACACAACCCGTCTGCAACACCCAACACTTCTTCTTTCCCTTCTCTCACTACACTCCGCCACTTGCGCACCCACTGCACCTCTCCTTTTCTTTCTTTTTTATTTCTTCTCTTCCTCTTCTTCCCCATCTTCTCCTCCCTCACCTGCACGCAGCACCATAGCACCCTTTCTTCTTCCTCCACTACATTCCGCCTGCACACCCCCTGAACCCACCCCCTTTCGTTCTTCTTCTTTCATTCTCTTCTTCTTCTCCTCCCCTGTGCACACCTCCATCTCTGTGCATCTCACCTGCACTCATATCCACGAAGAACCCATTTCACCACGCCTGGGAATTTTTGTCTGAAAAATATGGAGGTGCTAAGGAAGAAAGTGAATTGGATTGGAATAATCTTTCGGAAAGTAACGTGGAATTTGGCGGGGCCATGGAAGTAGGAGGAGGTGATGGGTCGATTTCTTCTGCAAGATGGATTTTTGCCTGCTTTGCTGTGTGATTTTACATGGGTCTATGAGGATTGACTTTTTCTTTTTTCATCTACTTCATTTTTTTTTTTTTTCATTTTTAATCGCCTGATGCCACATTGCTGATAACAGCTATGAAATTGTAGTGACCACCAATGCTATGATTGGGTATAGAGAAACAATGTTTTGCATATTGATAGGAACCTGTGAATTTATTCTATTAGTTTCTTTAAAGAGCCGATTTGTGCGATTATATTATTTTTGCGTTTTGGAGGATTTCTTATACCGTCTCATGAGTTCATTCTGATGTTAGAAATATCTGAGGCTTTAATAATCTGTACAATACCAAGAGTATGATCTTATTTCTATATAGTTTTTCTTTGTACTTTTATCTTTATTCTTACTATTCTTTAATTTTTATAGCACCATAAGTATTATGTTTTGTAAATTTGGTATTTTTTGTATTTGAACTAATGATATGGCCATCCAGACAAGTTGCTGGACACGGGCCAAAGAACATCAATTTATTATTGTTGTAGGACATCTAATGTTTTCTTCTTAATTTTTTTTAATGTTAATCCTGAGTCAAAATGTCAAACCCACAAGCTTCACGTAAGAAAATGAAATTTCTTAAATACTATTGAATAATTTCAATACAATGATTATATTCTAAAGCCTAAAAAATAAGATCAAACGAAAAGCCCCACCGTATACCGCGCATTTTCCCTTTATCCCAACAATCTCAAATCAGTTAATATTATTTTAAAAATATAATAATCCATTTATCATCAGTTTTACATTTTTTTTTTAAAAAAGACCACGTATATGGATGATTGGAACTAACCAATATTGTATTTAGATATTCACATATTTATTATTATTTAGTAATATTATATTAATCTTAGTGCACTTGTAACTAATTTTAAATAATATTTATTTCTTTATCTATCAAATTTTGAAGGGGATTGTAATTTGAAATTAATTACTTATATCTTTTTTTTGTAAGTATAGGCTCAAACCTATTTATTTTTCAAAGTTTTCACGGCCTGGGCTTAGCACGGGCCTTTGTTGCTAGTATATATATTAAAGCAAACGGGGAGGTGGGATGTGGAGGGCGCCGCGTCAGTACCCATAATTTCTCCTTTAATAAAAATACTTATAAAAACAAACAGAGATTTGGGTTTAATGTGGGCCACTACACCTCCCAAATCTCCTCCCAAATCTCTTTTTTCCTAACTTTTCTATTTTCCAAATCTCTCTTTTCCTAACTTTTCTATTTTATCTTCTTATCTTAATCCTCAAATCACTTTCTAATCTTAATCCATCCTAAAATCTGTCTAACCAATTCTCTTATCCATGTAATTGAGATCCACAAGGTGAGCCCCACATAATTATTGGTATGCAATTTAGGGGTGTAAAAAAAAACCGAAAAACCGCCTAACCGAACTGAACCGTGGTTAATAACCGTGTTTTACGGTTCGGTTATGGTTTTTGAAATTGAAAAACCACGCTTCACTGTTCGGTTACGGTTTTTGTCTCAGCTCACGGTTATTAACCGAACCGAACCATTAACCGCAGTTCAGTTAACAGTTAACCGCGGTTCGGTTAACTGTGTTCCCAAAACACTCGGTTAACCGAACCATTTCGCTAATAAGAAAAAAATATAAGGGCCTGAATGAAATTTTTTTTTTTTTACAGTAACATATTATGCCATTCTCTAACTATGGTTTTTTTTTTTCACAGTAAGTTTGATTGGTAAATGACAAAATTTTCACAAATTTTTTTAAGTGACAATTAACTGTAACCGAACCGTTAACCGCGGTTAACCACGGTTCGGTTTTTAACGGTTTTTCACGGTTCAGTTACAGTCACAGTTTTTAAAAACAAAAAACCGTGAAACTCGATTTGGTTAACCGTTTTCCCAAAAACCGCGGTTAACCGAACAATTACACCCCTAATGCAATTGCTGTTAGTTTCCACCCCTTTTGGTTTCTAATTGGCTACACGGCTTGCACTACAGGTCCCACATGTGAGATTGCTACTTCACTAAGGCATGAAGCCTAATTGAAGTGGCCCACCATATGCCATTAATCACATAAAACTCATAACCCAATGATATGCATGAAGTTCTGAGATTTTTACCGATGGAAATCTTATAAGAAATCCCTAAGCCCCACATGAGAGATTTTACTTCACAAAGGCTTGAACTATGTTTGAAGTGGCCCACCACATGCCATTGATCCATAGAAATTAACCTTGATTCAAGGAGGACCAAAGGAGTTGGATGATCTATGGGGAAACAAATAGGCCCAAAAAGAAAATAATATGCATTTGCGAATGCATATTATTGATCATGCTAATTTCTTTTTTAAGGCATCATTAGGTTTTATAATAAAAGAAATGTACTTCTTCGGATTGAATTTAGGAAGGAGTTGGAGTTCATATGATTAAAGAACTCAATTTAGGAAAATAAATGCACTCCTTCATATTGAATTTATAATGATATTAGAGGATGGTCATCCTTCTATGTTTCTTTAAGGGTATGGTAAGCTTCGTGAATGGCGTGGATGGTCTTATATAGGGATGGCAATGAGGTGGGTCAGTATTGGGTCACACTAATTTTATACCCACCTCATTTGACATCTTAAATTTACGCCACTTTATAGTGGGCCTCATGTCATTAATTTCAAACCTGCTCCATGACCTTCCATTGAACGCCATGGACACACACACACTTGCACAATATGTAATGGGCTGTGTTTGGTTTTGGTGGTAAACTCATTGCATAAAATGCCACATTAAAGAAATAAAATATTAAATATATATATATTATATTATATATATAATAAATATAAATTATTTATTTATTTTTGTAAAATCTATTCTTTTCCAATAATACCTCAGAAAAGAATCACATATTTCATTATATTTTTTTAGCCCGGGCACCATACCTATTCATTTAATTCTGTAAGCTTACGCTAGTGGGGCCCACCCTGGGTCCATCCAAATGAACCAAACACACGCCCCCCCTAAATCACATATGTCCACTAGCTTTTGGTCAGATCTAGATTTACTGGACCGTTGGATCTACTGTATACTGATTCGAATGGACTGTTGACTATTAAACTTCTGGGGCCAGATGGAGATGGTAGAAACCATGGTTGAGACTTTTTTTTTACAAAGAGAAGGGTCCTATGGAGTCCTTGAAATCCCCACATCCCCAGCCCCACGTGGGCCCCACCACACACTTGAGCTTACCTTATCCTAAGCTTTAGCTTAGGAGAGTTGTCCCATATAGACACACATTCATACTTGTATAATGGTCAAAGCCTTTAAATTCAAGGGGTGGTCATACTATGTAAGTTTATTTCATTTTATATTTATTTTAATTACATGTTAAAAGATTCTAATATTCAAAGACAATAAATTTCTTTAGTTTACATTTATTTTATCTTAATAATATTTTAAAAGAATTCTTAAATTTTAATATATTTTCATTTTGGCCAGAGCTTAGCACGGCACGGGCGTTTGTTGCTAGTTCAAATTAAACTATTCTAAATTTGGCCCACCATAATAGTAGGCTCGTTGGTTGATCCAACGACTCAGCCCTTATTGCGCCCCGCACCCCCCCCCCCCCCCCCCCGCTCCCCGCCCCCCACCCCGCGGGCCAGAACAGACCGTGCCCTTAAGGTTAAAAGCGGAAAACCGTTGCTGTATGAGTAACAGATCCTCCCTCTCTTCTTCAACCTCTAAAATAAACAATTGCTAACTTTTACATCTGTGGCCTGGCCCAAACTGTTGATTGCACTTATAGTAAAGGCCTTTCTCTCTCTGAGCTTACATCTCAGGCCAAGTGAGGTGTTGAATGGGCAGTCTGTTGCTCTGTGGGTCCCATTTTTGAAAGCGGTGGCAACCGAGGTGGTGGTTGTTCCATTCAGTATATGCGCTGTGACTTTTCTTTCTGCATCCGAGTAAGACCAATTACGGCAGAAGTGTTTGCTATTTGAACATTTTGATCTCTGCTATAATTTCATTGTCAACTACCCCAATGATGGAACCAACTAATGCCTTTTCGGGCTATCCCTCCACCCGATTTGTCAAGCACTAAAATTGGGGTTGATATTCTTGTGTCGTGCCCATTTGTCGAAAGAGAGAGAGAGCCTTATTGAAGTTCTCATATTCAATCGATTCAAAATGTACACAATTGGCCTTTTGTAGCATCTCCAATGTCAGCTCTTTCTGGGTCTTCTCATACCATTGGAACCATTGCACTACTTCCCCATCTAACTGAAAGGAAGCATGAGAGATATTTGGTCTCCTATAGTCTTTTGATATTGGAAAAATATCATATTCCCTATAGATCCACGAGGTTGGTTCCTCGCTCTAAGACTTGAAGTCCAATCTCGTGATGCAAGGTTGAAGCTGTCCATTGTGATCTATGGCATTGATATTGCTCGAACCTTCCTGTGCTGTCTTGCAAAGAATAAGCGGCAATATGTGGTCATATTTGGCATCCATTGCTGTCAAGGTAACCTTGATGTCGTGCAACGATCCCACACGTCGTCTGACTTCTACATCAAGTTTACCAACCTTCGGCGTTAGCACTTCAGTTTCAGTATTATTAGTCATGGTAGTCATGCCAAGAATGGTGATCTAAAACTTTTTTTTACTAGCTTTCTCTTGTACGATTCTCTCCTTCCTCCTCTACTTATTTCTTCTTTTCCATTTTTTTAAAACACCAAATTAATTGAACTGTGCCCATCTCTTGATTTGAACTTAGATGGAGCCGTCCAAATGTGCTTAACAATCCAGACTAGCGGCGCAAGTTAAGGTTTTTGGAGATTTAGGAGAATTAGGGGATTTAGAGTTTAGAGGGGTTAGGTTGGTTTTTCGGGGGGGGGGGGGGGGGGGGGGGGGGGGGGGCGCGGCGGGGTTTGGCATTCGGAGACGGGTCCCTGAACATTTCACTTTATTTCCCTAGATTCACAATCTTTTTTCATAATGTCATAGGTCATTTTTCCAAATTTGAATTCCTAAAATGTCTAACTTACCCTTTCATTAAATCAAATCCCATGATTAGTGGGATATGCCATCGATAATGCTCAACTACCATTTAATTGGCCACGATTATGTACTGGTTGATATGTACCGGTTTGATATGTACCGGTTTTCTGTAAATGAATGTTACACTTCCCTTTTTTTTTTTTTTATGGGAATGTTGGATTGTATTGGTTTTTGATGAATGTTGGTGGATGAACTTGTATGTTATTGTTGGATTTATATGAAGTGATTGTATGGGTTTTATGGGAATAGTGGATTGGAATTTGTATAATTTTGATTAGAATGGAATGAAAATGTGTTAAAGAAGTATGAGCACTGCACGGCCAATATGTTCCGAGCAAAACCATTCTGCACAGCATTATATTACCGTGCACATGATATATGCCCGGAACATGTTGGCCGTGCAGGGAACATTTGCACGGATCTATGGAACCGAGCAAAGTAAAATTATGGATAATAGAGTATTCTTCATAAGATGGTTACTTTAGTGTAAGGATTCCTTATTTTTTAGATCAAGGTAAAAATGGTGATCAAGGTATTATAACATAACATTCTTTGGGCTACAAAGTAAAGTTCGACAAAGTCAATCGCTATTCATGGGGAAGGTCCCGTTCTCGTTAGGTTCCCATCAAAACTGTATGTAATACACTGCACGGCCATCATGTTCCGAGCATATATCATGTGCACGGCACTTTTTTAACATGCAAATACTTTTTGCACAGCATCTTACGGACGTGCATTATCCATTTGCGTAGAACCTATTGGCCGTGCAAAACCTCATTTGCACGACCCTGTTTAACCGAGCAGTGGTTAATGCATTAACACATTGTATGGAATATTATTAATGAATTAACACATAACATAAACACATAAATCTTTCATCGATTTCATCAGCCATCTATTAAAAAACAAGTAATATGTTTGTTTACATCAAATCGAGAGTGTAAATAATCAATTGCTATCAAGACTGATTGACTCCTGTGTTGTGACACTGTTTCCAATTAATTCTCTGAATTTTTCGATGCTTTTTGCATATGGGAGTTGCCATTCGTCTGCATCAGGATGGTGGTGTCTATGCCAATTTGTAGCAATGGGAGGCATGGGTGCTTCGGGTTTCATGAAGACCTGAACAAAATGGTTTCCATTGACGAAACCAACCATGAGCACTTTGTGAGAATTGGATGGAATTGGGGATGATCTCAAAGGCAGGAAAGTAAGGCACTGCTACAGTGAAAGAAGGACCAATACAACGTTATAATATGAAGATATTAAGTGACCCATGTCCGGCATTGTCATCCATCGATCAAATGAAGGATTGCTTTCAAAGTAAGATAATGCGTAATACACCTCCCCAACCCTTTCCTCTCCTCCATAGACCAATGCATAATAATTTTGATACCTCTGCAATTCATTGCTCAAATCCATTCTAACCTGCATCCAACTATCCTCGCCCATGCTTAGAAGACCAGCTGTAGCTCTGAATCCATAGTTACCATCAGCTACCACATCCTTAACAGTGAGGATATAGGGGCCCAAAGACTCAGAAAACATATGCAGAAACGTACATGACCGAGTGCGACGGACAATGATTTTTTCCTTCTTCTTTGTTACAGCTGTATTGCTTAATCTAGCTGGTACGCTATCTTTTATTGACACTGCGTATTCAAAACCAGATGGTTCCCGACACGTAGACCAATCCAACTTCTTCTTTTTCGATGATGACCGACCGCGGGTATTCAATTTTATGTTCGGTTCAGTAAGAGAAGTAGACGAAGAGCTCCCCAATTCTCTAAGTTTCCTCAATATTTGTATTTTACCCTTCTGATCACTACTGTGAAATCTTTTACTGATCAACTCGAACTCTAAAGTTGTGGTCAAGTCAGAGGCTTCGTTCACCATAGTGGCTTCTAAATTGAGCTTTCGCCAAAAGTGATAGACACTACTCAGTGGTATATGAGAACCTACTCTTATGTACTCGGCAATTTCATGTGCACATGGCAAACCATGGCCCTGTCGGATGATATAGAGACATGCGGCAGAATCTGGACCAATATCACCTGCCCTTAACGACTCATTTAACACTATATCCAAAGCATTCCTTGATAGAAATCCTCTCAACTCACGAAACAGTGCTGGTTTGAACTTATGTTGCACGGTGTTCAAACTCTTTTCAAAAGAAGCCTTTATCTCTGTAAAGAGCAACTCTAGCAAGGCATGGATAACCTGCCAGGACGAATCAAAGCTACAGCTCGATGTGCCTAGGTGTCTCTTTAATTTTGCATGTGCACTCTCTGCTCTGTTAGTAATGACGTTCCCAAAGTGCATATGCCGATTCGTCTATGCAGCCACAAATTGCTCCTTATGCTTATTCAACCACGAGGTCTTCACATAATCAATAGCATGTGGATACCCTACGTAATTCCGTTCCAAAGCACTTAACATTTGCGTATAGTCACTTTCAGTTGGAGAGACTACCAACATGTTCCAACAAGAGATCAATGCACCTCATCTGTCGTTGGTCTCAAAACACTTCTTACAATTTGCCAAGATGTTCATAGAAATATGCCACCTGCATAATAAGTTTGTTGCATTCGGAAAAACAACATTTATTGCATTCATCAGTGCTAATTCTTTGTCTGTGACAATTACACGGGTCGGAGTGCATCCATCAATTAATTCCTTAAGCCTCTCCAAAGCCCATCTATAATTGGCCTCCCTCTATGATTCAAGGTACACAAAAGCAACAGAGAACATCAGTTGAGTAGATGTGACACCAATAATCTCAAGCAAGGGAAGTCGATATCTATTAGTCTTGTACGTGGAATCCATTATCAAAACTTCTGGAAATGCATGTAATAACTGAATAGATAATGGATGTGCCCAGAATAGGTTCATGATAACATTTGTAGCGTCATTGCTAGTGTGATATTCAATGTAGTTGTTCTGTTCCAAATGCATCATGAGTTGCTGCATCTGTGATTGTCCGGCCATCTCTGTCACCCTCAACTTTTTGCGAGTATTGTAGATACTCTTAATCGTAGTGGTGTTGTGCACATCCCTTTCCTGCATTGTTCGAAGGATGTTCCCCGGTTTCACCAAACTCTTAGACATATCAATCAAAACATTGATTTCTTTTGCAGAAAGCCTCCCAGCAAACGAGTGCCCCTCGAGATGCTGTGCGTTTGGATGATTGTGCACCCCACAAACCACTGTTAATATCCAATCGTCGTCAGTTGCCAACTTTCGGCCCTTCAAAGCAAAAGGGCAACTACACTTCTTCGTTCCCGTTGCCTTGTTAGGTTTTTTCTTCTTGAAGACATTCGATGGACTCCTGTAACTACCACTTCTCTCACAAGAAAAAACGATTATCGGCTTCCTTCCATCTCCACCGGCATCCCAAGTCTTAATTACTGTTACCAAGCCATGTTTCTTTCCAACATCCCTTGTCCATTGGATTAGGCCCACTCGACTTTTGAATATCATGTTAGTCGTGAAGACATTTGCAAAATCCAAAAGGCACTCATTGGCACCGGTTGATTCAACCTTCTGCAAATATATCACAAGTTCTTAAATTATAACTGCACACTTAATTATCACCGTGCAAAATTATACTAGACGGTATATATAGGTCGTGCAAATTTATACTGCACGGTATATATAGACCGTTCAAAATTCTACTGCACTGTATAATATAATGTTGCACATCTTATGAAAATTGAGCATATATTAAATGCACGTTACTGGAATACCGTGCAGGACGTGAGAAAAAATAAAGAAAACGAACGAAACGAAGTCAAAACGCATATACCTCGTTTTCGTAGATTGTCAACTGCTTGTCCATATTGCAAATCTCCTACTTTAAATACACAATGTGGTGTAGGGATATTTATACTTCCAAGCTCGTTCAAGAAATGGAGGAGATTTGATGATATACTAGAAAGAAGTTGGATAAAATGACGACGAAGGAGATGAAAATCAATGAGGAAGAAGGAGTGGAGAAGGGAATGGATAAAAGGGAGAATGAAGAAGAAAAAGAGGAAGAAGAAGAAAAATAAGAGAAGAGATTATGAGACCCACTGCTGCTGCTGAACCAAAGGAGGAAGATCGATGTTGATGGTAAGGGCGATTTTGTCCTTTAACCTAAGGCCATTTTAGTAATTAAAATTTTTTAAAATCGTGGGTGTGTTCAACACTTCCAGTGGGTGCATATAGAATTTCCCCCCTAGCAAAGCTCTTTGAAGAAGTCTTTCTCCATTGTTTCTCCCTAAAATCCAGTCAATCAACTACTAGTATGGACCTCTCTCTCTCTCTCTTCTGAGGGAGATTTTGTTCTTCTAGTGGTGGTTGTTTCATGTCATTTTGTTATGAAAGTGGATTTCATGCTATTGCATACTCACGTTTTTACCAATATGAAAATAAAACCATAACTCTAGAGGGGAATAATAATGATAATAATAGTACCTCCGAAGCTGATAGAGTTGTGATCAACACTGAAGACCAAATGGAGATGTCATTAATTAAAGATGCACTAGCAGCTGCCCTCATTCAAGAATAATGTTGCTAGATTGTATTTTTCTTTTCTTTTGCTTCCTTTTTATAAAGGCTTGCAAGTAAGTTAAACCTTCACTACACCAAAAATCACTATTAAGAACGGTCTTCATCATCCTTTGATAGTTTTTTTTTTTCCAAAGCACCATCAGTGTAGGCGTAGCCAAACCTTCGTTCCATTTAGGTAAATCAATGCTGATTTGAGCCACCTTAGATAATTACTTGTGTCAAAGGTAACTCTTGAGATACAAACTGGTTGGATGTTATGCCCCGCAACATAGTGCCTTACTAATGCTTTTTAAGTGAGGGAAGTGAAATTCTTTATTTGGAGCCACCTTCGGAAAATATGAATGACTCAAAACGAATGCCCTCTTATAAGATTGATCATATACCAGACACATTAATCCACACCTTGTTGTGATTTAGATTCAACTTCAATCATGATTATATCTTCTGTTAAATACATCAAGTAAAAATATGTGATTGAAAAAGCTTAAAATCACATTTCTACACATAGTTAATCTAACGGTGGAGTTGATGGTATGTAATCCCATTGCATTTCAAAAGTGGGCCGTGGGTGAATTTATTGCAGAGGAGGCAACTCCTTTTCAAATAAGAATGGCAACTATCATTTGGGTGAATTATTGACATGTTTATGCGTGTTATGATTTTGCAAGAGGAGATATAATTTTTAGAATTCTAGCATTCAAATAGAGAAATTTTAAATGCTCTACAGACATGATATGATGGTGCTGTAAGAAACTTTTATACTTACAATTCTCGTTTGTAACAACTCCAAACGTTTAAACAAACAAGCTCTTAATCAACTGTACATATTTTTACCATTTAGCTGCAGTATACAATCTGTGTATATGGACTGCAAGACAGAGGGCTGCGATTTATGAACTAACATGTCAGCAGTTTGGATCTTTTTATTTGGGGATCACAGAGACAGAGAATTCCAAATGCCCTAAAGACGAAATCGCAAAGGAGACAACTCCTTTTCAAATAAGAATGGCAACTGTCATTCTTCTAAAAACACAAGGTGTATTTTTTTTAATTATCTTTAACACATCTCCATCTTCTATTCACTCTTCAACGAAGTACTGAACTGAATCAAATAAGGGATCTTAAAATTCTTGAAACCCATCTAAAAACTAAAATATTTAATCTCATAAGAGCATAAACAAATATATAAATAAATGATTTTCAGATTCTTTAGGACACTAAATAAGAAAAAGGAAAAGGAAAAATAATAATGGAAGCAAAATATAAATAAAAAAGGGAAAAAAAATCCTAAACCTAAAACACATCAACATAGAAATCAAAACAAGAAGACAAGAAAGGAACGAGTCTTGGTACCTTGCTTCCTCGCTGAAGTTATCTCTCTCTCTCTCCCTCTCTCCCATGCTTCCCTCCACTTTTTCCTTTTCTTTTTTCTTCTTTGTCGATTCCGTTCTCTATAGAGTTGTGCAAGTCTTTGGTTAAGATCCCTCCCATCTGTTCTTTCCACCTTTGGTATACTTGCCCATATAGTGTAATCAGTAAGTAGTGCAAGTGCGGAGTCCCTTTTGGAATGATTTTTGTCCAATTTTGCCGGGAAGGAGTACTCGTGCAAGGAGTTTTTATTTTATTTTTGGCGGGACTCGTAAAAATCCGATTTTGGCACATATTTACATTAATGATGATTTGTTCACACTTACGTCCTTCTCAATATATATAGTTTCTAATACTCTAACTTATATATAAATTATTCTTTTTATTATTTTTTAATCTCATTTATTGTTTATTTCTAATTGAACATAGTGATAGTTGTGAAATCTAAAGTGTGGCCATGCCCTACTATTTCCAAAGTTGCATATTTATTTTAATTTAATAGTTCTTCATTATTTCAATAAGATTGTGTAAACCTTTATTATTAATTTTTTAATGTGGTATTCCACGAAATTAACGTATGATCAATATCAAAATTTAGGTTGGGTCCTTACACTAGAACTAGGGGTGTTCATGGGCAGGGTTGGGCAAGGCTAAGGGATATCTAGGCCCGACCAGACTTTAGAAATACTGGCTCAAGCCCAACCCAAGCCCGACACAGGCCATAAAATTTAGGCCTGAGCCCGGCCATTTAATCAATCGGAACGAGTTGAACCGAGCTTTTCATCACTTTTGTGGGCATTAGAGCACTAATTAAATTAAATTATATGCATTTCTTATGCAAGCTGGGCCGGTCTAGGCTATGGACTTCATCACTTAATCCAAGCTCGGCCCAATTATTAATCGGGCCCTAATTACGTATCAGGGCCGGCTCAAAAGCAGGCTAGGCCAGGATCGGGCTCGGGCTGGCCCGACCCATGAGCACCCCTAACTAGAACAATGAGCATCTTCAATAATAACTGGGTTACTAAAAAACTAATTAATCAATTAATTAAAAATACTTTTGTACCAAAAAATATATTAGTAGGAGATTAGGCACACTTTAAAACAGTTCCTCGGCATAATTGGATTTTGGCATGGTGTTTTAATTTTGGAACGGTTTCAATGTGTTCCTACTTTGGAACATTTTATAAACGTGCCAGAAGAATGTTCCTAATTAAAATTGGATTTTGGCATGATGTTTTAATTTAGGAACGGTTTCAATGTGTTCCTACTGTGGAACATTTTATAAACGCGCCAGAAGAATGTTCCTAATTAACATATTTGATGTAGTGCTTGCATTATCCCTTTTTTGTAAAATGCCTTTTTTATAATGAAGATTTTGATACAGTTGATCATATGAAGGAAACAATCAAATTTTCTTGTTGTCGCAATATATTTGACACATTATCATCTTGTGACACCTAGAATCCATTTTATAAGTTTTACATGAGCCTTAGAGAATTTTAAAATATATATATATAATGAATATCTCATTGAGTTTCTCTAAAAAATTACCTTTTTTTAAGAAAAGAAAAGAAATGCCCCTATAACAAGTTCTTATATATTTGTATGTTTCCCAAACAAGAATTTTCAATTAGATATGTCTCATTCAGATATATTGCATGTCTTACCAAATGGTCTATCTTATAAAATAGTCTATTTGAAATAGATTCATTCCATTTCAAACAAATCTATCTCAAGTAGATATATCTTGCCAAACATGGCCTTAATCAACTACATTGTCTCAAATTGTTTCACTCTTCTCTTCATGTTACCAATGAAATCGAAAAACCTGAAGCGGATTTGAAGAAGTAGGACTTTGACTACTTTATATGCAAAGAACATGTCCCCAATATGCTCTAATCAAAAGGTTTATAATGAATGATGTTGATAGAAAGAAAATGTTGATTTCTCAATTTATTACTTATGATTAGCAATAATCTGATCATGGATCAAGGCCATGATTTACTGTAAGTCAATTAACAAAAGAAGAAAGTGAGATTGATCTATCCTTATGGAGTCCATCTTAAGTTACCTCATTTTATGCAAGGACCATTGCAAAATCCAAACATTGAGAAATTAATTCAAAACGAGTTGAGTCACAGTAAAAAAAAAAAAGGTCCGGAATGATACCTAAAACCTATTCAAGGTTTGTTTGTTTTATGTAATTTAAAACCCATAATTGCACTATTATAAGTTTAAAAATGAAGGACCAAAGGTGAATATAAATGTCAATCAAATAACTTCCCCTTTAATGGAGATTGAATCAAGGGAAGATGAGAAATGAATATTAGTCATCAGCCTACTACTTTGATAACTAGAAAGTTGAGGTCCCATATACATCTCTACCTTTTATCCTTTACTTCTCACCTCATATCCTTCACCTCTTACCTCTTCAGTAAATCTCTGATTGAGCTCATTTGATTATGGATTTCAATGTAATTTATGCAAAGAAATAAGCTCCAATGACATTTGTGCAACAACAGATCTGCAAAAAAGTAAGGGATTCCCTTTCCAATATCTACCCTCTTTTTTTCTCTCATTGTTTTGTGCAATAGGACTTCCTATTAAAAACCTATTTTTTCGGGTAATCTTTCCTTGCAAGAGAGAAAAGTACCTCTCCATCTTGAAGTTCTATCTCTTTAGAGGAGGAAACCAACCATTGTGTGACACAAACAAGCCCAAATTAACATTGAGTGGTAAACATCCCAAGGCTCATTTGCATGCAATCTCTATTTGTGAAACTAGACTAATCTTTAGTTTTCTCCCCTTAAGTGGATCATTTGGTATCATCCCTTAGAAGAAAATTGGATAAAAAATGTTAGCATGAAGATAACTCGATTGAAAAAAAGGCATTGGAGAAGATTGTTTGTCTGTTTGGTTCAATTTCTTCTTTTACAATTAGAGTGATTGAAGAAAAACTTTACAGGATAATGATTAGACCAATAGCATATGGAGTAAAATATTGACCAATTAAGAAGCAACACATGCAAAATGAGTGTAGTTTGAGATGAGCATACTGAGCGCTTTTGGGAAACACATGCAACATGTGGTAGAACTATTAAGAGCAATTAAGAAGCAACACGTACAATATCATGTGGTAGAACTAGGAAAGATAGAATCAGAAATGAGCGCTTTTTGGAGCATTTAGGGTTATCATCAATATGTGATAAAAATAAAAGAAAATCGTTTAAGATTATTTGGACATGTCCATATAGGCCAACAATTGCACGGATGAGGAAGTGTTTTCCTACGCAGGTTGATGGCACACCCAAAGGAAGGGTAGATCAAAAAGAGTGTAGGCAAAAGTATGAACAATAAATTTAAAGAAGTGCAAACCTATCTAAAGATTTATCTCATAATAAATCAAAATGGAGAGACAAGATTCATATAGCCGACGCCAACATAGTTAGAACAAGGCTTTGATGATAATGAATTAGAGAGAGAAAAGGGAAAGAGTGTCTCTAGATGACGTTTCCATTTATTCCATAAAGTCTCTATAGAAATTGTTGAAAACAACCTTAACCTGAAGAAAAACAAAAAAAGAAAAGCACCTTCAAATGGAAGAAGCTATTGCTGTCCAAAATAGCAAGAACATCTTTTTTTTTTTTTTTTATAAGGGGAAAAAAGGAATTTTTTTTGTAAGGGGGAAAAATGAAAAGTGGAGAACCTCTTTATGGGTGCATGCAATTCAGATATGAGCCCATTCGGGTACTCGAGGCTTTCTGAAATTGGTCCCCATTCATCTTCGTCTTTAAAATTCAAGTACAAGCCTAACTTAACAAATCCTTAACCCAAATTGACTATCAATACTAGATCATGCTGCACCCTAGGGCAATTGAGTTGCAAGGATCCAAACAGGTTTGTCACTTCAGCCCTTACTTCCATGTCGTATAGAATTCTTGTTTAGGTTAGACTGGCGCGCAACAAACCCTCCTAAATATCCCTTAACACAATTTTTATCTGCAAAACTAATCTTGTTTCTCTGATGAGTTAAAAACACTAAAGAAAGTTTAAGTCGCCGTCGTCATTTAGTTTATTATAATTAACTAGATAAATAAGTTAAAATCATCCACACAGGTAGAGAAGTACTAATGCACAAACTGTTCAACTGCACAGTTGCAAGTGTGTAAGCTGCAGCCAAGAAACAAACTTTTCACTAAATTAAGGCTTTCACCCCAAGGAGAATTTGTAGTTGGAAGCGTGCTTGGTCTAATTCACAAAATTCCATAGGTTCCCACAGCCAAGTAAGGCAACCAAGAAGTCCTTGTAGTCTCCTGATGTGTCATCAAAAACTGCATCGAGGAGGCTAATCTTGTTTACCTCATAATAATCCTTTTTAATCTTCTCCATGTCGATTTCAGCTCTAGTAAGTATTGCTCTTGTAAGCGAATCTTCATCAGTACCAAGCCCCACGACCGATGACCTCACGACCTGGTTTAGCATCAATGGGTGAATAACAAGAACACAAATTATGCATGAGTTCTATAATCAGATTTCATTTGAAGAAAACTTGGTAATTTTTGAACTAGCAATGTTCCCAGCAAGTCACCTCCGAGAATTGTTTTTCAGGGGATTCAATGCACCAAACTGTTGCTTGTAACAAAGTTGCGAAATCGTTATTGCTGCGGTCTTTAATGTCCTGTTGGGAGGGAGCTTACCAAAGTTGATCAACATGTTATAAAATGAATGGCATCAACATAATCATCATTTGATCAAATCTGATCATATTTCCAACCGAATTTATTAAAGGGCTGGGGCTTGGATTGAGCCCATTTTAGTATTCATAATTCAACCCATTGATCCAATCTGAACGTGGCCAACTTGACTTTTGTACTTCAATCCTCCAATGTGACTCTAACTTGACCTGCTAATTCAGGGTTCGATTCGCATTTCCATCATGATTAATAACTTATGGACAGGTATGTGCTCAGCCATTACTCAAAATTAATCTGAGCTGAATCCAACCCAACATGACCCAAAATATTGCCACCTCCATTTAAGTATGAGTATCGGTAGTACCTTGTCAATGGGGTTCCCGTAATCTTGTTTGTAAATGTTAAATGTTGCTTTGAGCTGGCACTGGTTCCTTGTGCCTAGTATCCATATGACATGATCTTGATCCAATTGCTGCCTTTCAATGGCATCATGTAGCTGATCTGCCTCTGATTTGGCAATCTTCTCATCTACCTCTTCCCCATCATACCTAAATGAGCTCACCATGCTCAACAAAAGCTGAGGACCATCTCATCACAAGGTCAGGCAACATCAGCAACAACAACAGCAGCAAAAAAGAGTTTCTCCTAATCAAAATTTCACTTGAAATAATACCTGATTAGTCAGATGATTGACCTGCAGGACCTTGAGCCCAACATACATGGAAGGGTATAAACGGTCTGAGTCTGGGTGGGATCTATATATGGTGGTGTACCCGGCCCCAGCCCGATTTAAGGGTACTTTCCAAGGGTCCAGGTTGATACACATGTACACTAGACTCTCTGACCATATGGTATTTTCAAGGGAATTTAAGAACTAACCACCTTTATTTTTTGACAATTACAAATAAGTACCTCTTTTATTTGAAAAAAAAAAAACGCCTCCACTAACATAATAATCTCGGTTAAACACCTGACTGGCAGTCAAAGTCCATTTTTCAAACATATTTTGTGGTATAAATATAACAAGATGGTTCAAATTAAAACTAGACTGTGGACAATAAATACACTTAAAATCTTAATTAATATAATAATGGTTAACAATCTGGTTTGATCCAAAGGTTCTTGTTATTCTTTTACAATAAAATAGGCTAGATTTTATCAGCCAGTTAAGCTTTTGACTTCCGGTCAAGGTGATTTGTTGAGATTATATATATATATATATATATATATATATATATTTATATATGAAGCAAACTGAATCCAATTGGCAATTTCAACCAATTTCAGATTTGATTTGGACCTTCTACAATGTTGACCCTCTCAAATGCCTCTCCGCCTTCCTCTTGGTTTTCACCCTGCCATTTTCACTCCTTTAAGTGATAAATCATAACTCTCCTTTTGCTTTAAATCCCCGCCGTTTTCACTTCTTAATTAAAGTGATAGATCATAACTCTCCTTTGCTTCAATTCCCCAACTCCTGTCCTCTCACATTCTCTATAGTGAAAAGAGGACAAAGATCCTTCAAGTACACGTAAGAAGATGCTTTGAAGATTTTGTAGATGGCCGAAAAGAATTGAAGACGCGGCCGACGCTGGGAGGGGGGTTCGGATGTGAGCACACGTCCATATCCAGTGGTAGAGGAGGCTTTCAACCATCTCGTAAGAAGAAGATTGTCGCTACTATAAATGAGGTTTTCTTGCACTTTTTGTATGTGATTTCTCTTGATCTGAAGCGGTCTGTGATTAGGGTTTTTGGGATTGTTTTTCTCTCTCTCTCTCTCTCTCTAAATGAGGTTTTCTTGCACTTTTTGTATGTGATTTCTCTTGATCTGAAGCGGTCTGGGATTGTTTTTTTCTCTTTGAGTGGGAGTGGTATGCGATTTCCTAATCTACTTTTTTTTCTCCCCGTATAAAAAATACATCAAGCCAGTGCTATAAGCTCGCAATTGTCAATCTCCTATTTGCTATGGATTTCACTGCAACGGGTGGATCTTTGTTCCAAAATCGTCCAAAAACTATTCATTGATTTTGACCTGATGCACTTGAATCGTCCAAAAACCTTTTCTCCACATCCCTTTAACTCTGTAACCGTTTCAATGTTGATTATTTTGGATGTCATTCAATTTTGATAACTACATCGATTCAGGTGTCATAACTGCCCTCTTACTTGGTTTTTCATTCTTTCAAGCAAGTTGAGAAGGGTGAGGAATAAGAATACCTCTTCATATGGTTGGATGTTTATCATTATGTGTATTTGTCATATATATGGGACGTGATCCTTTTGAACTTGCTCATTTGGCCATAACAAGGTATGGTTGGTTAAGCCTATATACAAGGTGACTGATTGTGGTTGTTATACTACTCAATTAATTCTATATTTTTCATATACTTCTGTTAGTTGGAACTTTGTATCCAATGCCCCATGTAAGAGCATCAAATATTTTACCAAACTATCCAGAGAAGGCCTTCTCACCAACATTGTTTATAGGTGCAAGGTCTACTATACTCATCACCTTTGAATGTATTGACTGCGTCACTCATTTTGAAACTTAGCTTCACATACTCAGATGGTAGGATTACGAATTATGTATTGCAACAGAAATACTGCAGATCTAACACATGCCCTCCATAAAGCAAGAAGTATATTTTATTTTTTTTATTTTATGATTTTTTTTTTTTTTTTGGTATACTATTTTTATGAGTAGTTGGAACTTCTCTTTTTCGATTTTTTATGTATTTCTTCTATAATATAAACTTTTTCTAGAAAAGTTTTCAGAAACATTTTTATTATGAAAAAACCCTTTTGTGATGCAATTTGTTTAGGTAATTTTGTTTACTCTTTTAGATTTCATCCCTTTTTTTTTTATCACACCATTAGCTTCATTTATTCGTATGTATGTTGTTATTTTTTTTTTATTACTCTAATGTTTTAATATAATTCTAGCTTCATTTTTGGATTTATGATGCTTTTAATTTGTTTTCTTTTTCAATAAATATTTCCAACGTTTTTATTTTCTCTCTTGACCTCTAGCTTTATTTACTCTGTATTTTACCAATTCATCCTTTGAAATCAGATACATTTTTTTTTTCAAATTTTTAGAAAATAATTTTATTCTAAAGTTTTTTATTTATAATTAGGCCTGGGCTTAGCACGGGCACCTTACGCTAGTTATCATATTAAAACGAGTGGTTATAGATAAAAACAGAAAGAAAGAACGGGCATTTATTTGTAATTGTAAAAAAAAATGCATGTGGTCATATGTAGACTTCCCAATCTTAAAAGTAATGCAGATTTTATGAAATTATTATTTGCATCGAAAAATTTAACAATATTTTCAAATTTTTGCCACAGCCCTCATAATGGGCCCCCTCTCTACAATATTTGAAAATTTTCAAGAGAGTCCTTTTGCAATTAGTAAGTAACATGACTTGAACCAACTGACCTCTTGGTTGCGAAAATGACCATTTTCAAACTATGCTCGGGGCTTTTATCAACTTTTCAAGAAAATCCCGTCCCAAAACTGCCTCACAGAAGAGAGTTCTCTTTACCCCATACAATGCTTGCTAGTGGTGTTAAGTTACTTAGTTGGGTTGGCTTACCTTCCTCAAAGGTTTTGCTATATAGAGTGCTATATCTTCTTCAAGTGAGCACCTGAAGAGAGAGCAATATGCCTTTCTAATTGCAAGTAGATGACAAGGGGGTGAAGCACATGATATCTCTATGATAACTTGCAAACTTCGTACACCCTTCTTCCTCAGTGCCTCCTTGGCTAGTTTAGTATCCCTTTCAGCTGGATCCAACATCCATAAGATCAAAGCTCTCTGTTTCATTAAAACAATGGTATTGTTAGGACTGCTTTCAAGTGCCATGTATTGGACAAAGGTTCATACACATACAAACATTTATTGATTGCTGGTCTAAATCCATCTTTCCAACTAAGAAATGTAGTTGGCTCATGCAATTAACTTTTGTTCTGTTTGTTAAATTATACACTTACAATTATAAGCAATGGTCACTTTTAATTAACTGTTGGCCGATACACTTATTTTTCAGATCATTTTCTACATTTACATTTACAATTATACACTTACAAGATTTTAATTGCACACTGGGTGTAACTCTGTCCAACTAGTCATATATGATTTGAATCAAGGCCCATCTTTTCTCATCCTAAGTTGGAGTTCTAAAATAGTGTAGATAGTAATAATACATATTTTTTCTTACCCCAAAGTCGCCAGAGATCTTGGATTGGAGTCGATTGGTGAGGCTTTCTTTGTAGAGCTCTCCATATACTTGAAAGATCTTCGCGCGTTGATCTGCAGTTCGATGCCCCAAGATCGAAATGATCGCTTTCCTATCTGCTCCCCATCCTACCACTCAAATCAAAGCAAAACACAATCCAATTGTACAATTAAGGAGAAGCACACAACTGACAGTTAAATATTGATTGTTTATTGACAGACCTTCCAAAGCCTTTCTAAGGTTCTCACTGTCTTGCATAGGGGAAGAAAACTCAGCTACTTTGATTGAACTCATTCTCACTTTCTATCTTGGTTAGCAGAAGTATTAGCACTTTTTAAGAGAAGAAGAAAGTAGAACTTATATATTGCTTGTGGCAGCGGTTGGGCTGCATTCTAACGAAAATTATTATCTGCTTCGGCTATTAATTTACTCTTCTGATTCATTCTAATTTTATTTCATGTGATTAACACTTGTTCATCCAATGTGGGGAAACCATAATTTCTTAATCAATATGGGTAATGTGTCACTCTCTGACACCAATGCTAGTAAGATAGAAAATGTGGTCCTTACTGTGTTACTTAGAAAAATGCATTAGGCTGGCGATGATGCATTCATCTTTGCATAAATATCATACCAATTTTGTGATGATATCATGAAATTCTCATTTCTAGCAACATTTCGAAAATATTATGATAATATTGGGATTACCTTGTCCTTTTCTTGTAAAAAAAAAATATTGTAAGATTTTCAAATATTACGGAAATTGTGACAATCACGAATGATTGAATAGGCATATGAGCATCATACTCATTGATCTTTCATGAGATCAGTCTTGTCGTTTAATTAAATAAAAAGGTTGACTTGTCATTTAATTAAATAAAAAGGTTTTTTGTTCGGTAAATAAATATGAAAAGGTTTATTGGGTGGAGGTTTTTTCCTTTCATGCTTTTCTCATTCCTACAGTTTTTTTTTTTTTTTTTTTTTTATTGTCCATCCATAGGACCATAGTTAGAAATGACCAATGAAGTTTGACCACCACATGTTTCATATCATTATTATTTAGACTGTTTGATAAGACAAGTTTGTATAAATGATTCGATTAGATCTATCTGAAAAGACATGTTTAGTGAATATAAAAATATAAGTTTATTAAACAGGCATTTGTTGTCCAAATGATAGCCCCAGATCTCATTGATCTTGATAGGCCATGTGTATGTGAGTAGATGTTAATACAGTTTTGTCAACCTGTTAGCGACATGTCTGAAGTTGAAAGAAACTTACATTTAACATTGACGAGTAACCCAAATTGTGACTATCTAGATTGAGATTATTAATGTTGGTTTACACATGAATCATGACTCTTTATATCACTTTATTTTGTCATTGTGAGATGTTCTCATAGTACAGGGTGAAAATAACACTTTGATATATAAATATCGTTGATGCCTATCTATACACTTTGAAAGGAAGGAGCAAGCTTAGGGAAAAATGAAAAAGGAAATAGGTCATTTACCTCCTTCGTGTATCTTATATTTGTGTATGTTGTTTAGGGCCTTTTTACCTTTCTAAGTCGGACTAGTGATCATGCATGATTGTCTAAATTTGAGGACATAGGGATCTAGATCAGTGGCATATGTGTAATACTAAGGTGCTAACACCATTCAACTATAACTGAGTTGGATTTTTAGGGCCTATTTGTTTGCAATAAAATACATAATATTCCAACCATAACTAGTTAAAAATAAAGGTTAATGGTGAATTTCCAAACACGAGCGTCAAATAACCTTTTCTTTAATGGGAATATAATCAAAAGAAGATGGAGAAAAGATACTCAGCCATCGCCCCAATAATTCAATACATAGAAAAGTGAAAGTCCTGCCTACATCTCAATATTGTATCCTTGTTCCTTCAACCATTCCTTCACCTCTCGCCTCTGTAATAACCTTTTGATAGAGTTTATTTCACCATGAATTCCTATGTATTTTAATGAGAACAAACTCGCCCTTTAGGTACATGTGTGGTAGGATTTTCATATTTTCTAATGAATTTAGTTTTAAATAATTCATTGTAGGGTTTTTCATGTTTTCTTATGAATTTTGTTTTTAACAATTCATATTTCATAGGGTGTTGATGGCCAGGACAACTCTAGCTCAACCAAAGACCAGCTCAGCCCTAGTCTGAAATCAGGACTGATAGTTAAATAAGCTAGTCCTGAGCCTTAGAATGCTTAAAAGCCCAGTCTAGTCCGACATATTTAACACAAAGGAGCACATATAATCTGCAAATGGGTGCGGCCCAAGCTCAACTTCTAGGCTAGTGGGAAAAAGTCCATATGTTATGGAACAATTCTGATTTCTCACTAAACCTGCATGTTATTAAACCCGCAGTCAGCACCAACACAACTACAATCCTTAGACCGACCCAGAAAGAGTCCCTGGAACTTGGTTGCCTTGCAATCAGAGTTAACCTGTAAATCTGATTATTTGTAACTGTTAACCTGTAACTGGTTTTAGCAGACAACAAAATAATCCTTACACATGATACCACTAAATACTAATTTACCTGCACCAGGTTAACAAAGATCCAAACGGCCCTCAAGGACCGATTAAGGGCAAAGATAATTAATATAGCATGAGAATCCAAACAAGAGCACACTTACTATATAAAGTTCGACAATGCAAACCAGCAAGACAAAACACTAGTAAAGTTCAAGAAGATAGATATATTGCATGTCGCTCTATATTGATATAGAAGATAAAAGAGATGATGCTCTTAATTTCCAAGTAGTGCAAGGAGGAAGGCCTTGTAGTCCCTAGAAGTCTCCTTAGCAACTGCATGGGTTAGAGGAACATTGTTTCTCTTGAAAAACACCTCCTTGATCTCCTGCAAGTCCTTCTCTGCACGTGAGACAATCACGCGCGTGAGAGTACCTTCATCTGTCCCGTGATTGATGATCGCATTACGCAGTAACTGAAAAATAAAAGAAGAAAAAAAAAAGAAGTCATGGAAGTGAAGAATATGATTAACTTGAGTAGAATTTTGTGAAGATTGTGACAAATTTCCCCTTTATTTCTCACCTTTTCGAAGTATTTGGACGGAGAAGTGAGGGTCCGGATTGTTGCCCGCAATGCCGAGAATAATTCATTCTCGCTATCAGCCGATAGACTCTGAAAATTGCAACCCAACATTAGAAAAAAAAAAAAAAAAAAACAACTCATTTTCCTTAATTGAAATTGTTTAAAAACAAAGTAGCATATATGATGATTTGCATTTGATGGAAAAATACAACCATCTATGGACATCATTACTGTTGACGTGGTGGTCACTCAATGGGATGAGTCCTAGTTCAAAAGTAGGAGGATTTGCAGGGGGGCCTCTGAACGTGTTCTATCTCACACATTTGATTTACTTTGTGTCATTATGAAATCATCATATCTTTCAATTGAGTTAAGATGATTCTATCCTCAATGATTACGAGAGCATCATTTGAGTTCATGCTCCTAGTGACTAATACCCTTTTTTTATCTTTTCTTTTCTTCGAAAACAGAGCATGCGATGCTATAAAAACAGCTAGAACAAGAATAACCGTTTCATCTGATATTCTCTAGATCAATATCCCATCTAACTGAGGTTTGTTGAGTACTCCTTTCACAAAGTATAACTTTTACTATGAATTTTGCGGACTTTTTAAGGATGCCTGTGACTGTGACACCAATCCTCCTTTATTCAGACTTGAGATGAGGAGCAAAATATTTGTTGAGTTCCAAAAATTCTCAAGACCACAGTTGAAGCTTGTCCTTCCCTGCTGGGTCCAGCCCAAGGTCCAGAAAGTCAAGTGTCACAAGTTCAGCTGTCTGGGCTAACATATTTGGTCATTAGATAGAATCACAACTAAATGACCAGACTTATCCAGAGACCACACCCAACCAACTGAAACTCAATCAGGAACACCTTGTCTCTCAATTCAATCCAGTTCCAAGCTGGTGTGGCTTAGTTGTGTCAGAGAACACTTACAAATTCTAGGAATCGTTAGAGACTAGTTATAATTAGATCCTTATCCACAGAGCTAAGGGTAAGATTTAATATGAATTTGAGAATTTGTGTTCATTTCTTTAAATTGAGATCCTTCTCCTAAATAAAACATTTACAATGTTGCAACATAAAATGTTGGTCAGATATCCTTTATCCATACCTTGTTAACGGTAGTTCCATACTCGTCTTTGTAACAGTTGAAAGTCGCATTAAGCTGAGCCTTGCTTCTTGTGGTCAAGATTCGAATGACTTCTTCATGACCAAAGGCCTTCTCTTCGATGGCATCGTGAAGAGCTTTTGCTTCTGCATGGGCAAGCCTTGTGTCTATTTCACCACCACTGTACCTATATGTGCCCACTAAAGCGACCAAAAGCTGTGAACAATTCAAGACCAACAACATCTAAGTGACTGCACAAACCACATTAAGTCCAACAAATTACAAAATGAGTTAGAATTTGTGCTTGAGGGCTTGCCTTCCGTAAGTCGCCAGTGAAACGCACGGCAACATCTTCTTCTACGGAATGCTTGTAGCGCAACTGGTAGACTTTCTTTACTGCCAAGAGTTCTTCAGGAGAGCTGACACATGCTATTTCTATGATTGGTCGGGGGTCGGGAGTGGGATTGGCCTTCCTCACTTCTGTATAAACCAAGATGGCCTCTCGCTCGGCCGGGCCATATATCCAACGATACATTGATTTCTGATCACAAAAATCAATCAGCATGTTCTTATTAGAAAACTAAAATGGGTTATCATAATATGAAAGTTAAGTTCTTGTAATATCCATTTTGAACTCTTAAGGGGCCAGCATGAACCCGTGCCATTATTAGTTGACAATGAATGGCGACTTATATGGTTCAGATGTTGAAGATAAAACCTCGAAGTGACCAGAGAGCTCTGATTCCAGCCTCTTGATGAGATCCTGCTGATAAAGCTCTTCATAGGCTAGTCTTATCTGCATCCTTTGAGCTGCATCTCTATGTGCAAGGATTGAAATTACAGACTTCTCATCCGTTCCCCAACCTAACATGACACAAATTTAAAACAAACTAGTTAATGATATTTTTCAAAGTTCATAAATCTGCGGAGTGTAGGCTACATTTTTAAATGAAAATATCAGAGAAAATTAGACAAGGAGCTCAAGTGGGGCACGGATAGTATCTGATCACATCTTCACAAGCCACAGAAAGTTATATATTTTGTTGAACAGGTCATTGAGATGGAAAATTAGCCAGAATATACGGACAAAGATAGAGTTTTTGGTTTTCCTTTGTATTGAGGATTTGATCAAGTCGTGTAAATGGGTCTTTAAGGAGAAAAAAAAAAACACTCCAAAGGCAATTAATAAACGATGGAGATCGATGGAACAAAGCACTGCTGATCGATGTATATACCCAAGGTCAGATCTTTAAGCCATCCATATCCAATGAAGGAATTTTCACCGTTAGATTGCTCAATACTTTTTGAGGGGAAGAAAAAAAAACCAACCTCCCTTCATTTACACAGATCAATGAAACCAAGTATGCAACTCCGATTGCAGGGACTGCTGTATGAATGGCTTAATTTTAAAAAAAGTGGAGCCCACTTGGGGTCAGATCCAATAGAGTAATATTCACCGTTGGATTCTAAAATCCTATGATGAGAGAGAGAGAGAGAGAGAGAGAGAGAGAGAGAGAGAGAGAGAGAGAGAGAGAGAGAGACCTATTGATCTAAGTCCCTCGCTTTACACACAGACCAATCCCAACGGTGGAAATCACTTTTATTCGAGGGCCTGCGTTGTGAATGGCTAATCAAAAGGTGGGGCCCACTTGGATCAGATCTTTAAGCCATCGTTTTAGATGGGGTAATGTTAACCTTTAGATTGTTCACTACTATATTAAAGAAAATATTGATCTGGGTCCCTTCTTTTACACAGATTAATCCAACGGTGTAGATCGCTCCTACTCGAGACCTGCAGTATGAATAGCTTGATAAAAAATAAAAAAAAAAGTATTCCCACTTGGATCAGATCTTTAAGCCATCCATGTCCAATGAAGCAATACTCACCGTCAGATTGTTCAATACTTTGATTAAAAAAATGGGTCACACTTAGATCCGATCCTCTTCAAAAAAGAAACCGAAATATCAGCCCACAACCAATACAATGTCCGATACTCGGATAAGCAAAGATTTCGGCTTTGTCCAAAACCATCTTCTAAAACACATTTTCAGTTCAAACCACATGATCAATAAACCCCAAGAAAAGCTCAAACAATCAAGTCAAAGAGCATGATAAGAAGATGAAGATCAAAACCTTCAAAGGCCTTCCTGAGACTCTCAGCATCTTCAGTTGGAGACGGAACTGGGTAAGGGACTTTAAGGCTAGCCATCTTCTTCTCTCCTCTTCCTCTTCCTCTTCCTCTTCCTCTCTTTCTCGATGACTACAATGAGAAGAGGAAAGAATAAGATGCCTCTTTATATACTAAAAACAAAGCAGGTATTGTTTCATTTTTTATTAGGTACGCTGTTATCAATGTAAATTGAGGTTGATGATGATCTGGACCATAACCAGGTGTTGATTTCTTCCTGCTTGATTTCCTCTTAAAATAAGTAGAAACAGACTGCAAGAGTCGTGATGTTTTGTCACACCTTGCACACTGTGTGCACCATCCGACCCTTTATCAAGTGGCCCATTACAGATTAAAAAGTTTTATTAAAAATGGTGTGGGGTTGTTGGCATCAAGACAATTTCTCCTGTGCTGCCCTTTTCTAGTTTCAGATGGAGCCCCACCTGACCTGACTACTGCTATTTTCATTGGTACTGTTGATACAATAACTATCCACTAGTGGGTTATCTGTAGAAGATGAGGCCCACCAATTGGAACCTTCCATTTGAATCTTAAGGGGCCCAAGCATCAGCCCATCCAAGTTGAGTTGCTCATTGGCTGGATTTGCCGGACCACGTTTGATCTCTGCCCTCTTTTGGTCTGGCCCAACCTGGTTTCATATTCGGGTCCTACACTTTTTTTGAAATGTAAGGACATTGTCAATTTCTACTTATGGATGACGGGTGGCCGGTTAATGGTATCCACTAAAAATCAGGCTCTATTTAAAGTGTCTGGCCGTCTTACTTAGATGAAGAAAATCAGTGCCAATAAATAGCTTACCATATTTACTTTTGATACAATTAGGGGTTTTGACATATTAGTCCTTTTGAACCCAATTTTTTAAAATTTCCTAACCAAAGTTCCGTCACAAGAGTTATTTGACTCCTGTCAATATTTTTTTTTAACTTCTTTACCTCGGATCCCATGACGTCATAAAAACAGTGTATGCCACAGAAACTGATAAATCTCATGATATCATTGGGTCTGTTTCATGATGTAACGTCCCAATTCCTAATGCCGAGTTTACCGCCAAGATATCCGAAATTGGCAAGCTACTTCCCGGAAAATCCGAGAACTTCCAATATCATAGTTTGCAGTGAGATCTATTTTAAAACTTTTGAAACAATATAATGATCAGCGGTTAAGTGCGGAGTCATATAGAAAGATACCAGAAGCAATATCAAATAATAGTGGAAACATAAGGTACCAAATCTGTCAAATATCAAATGTTGTAAGGCATCTTTCTACTAATCTTAAAGTAGGAATATAGTTTGTATATATCAGGTGAATAAAAACCCCCCCTGCTCACAACGCTCAAACCCAAAAAAGAAGTGCACTCAATCCCTAAGTGTAGGCAATCCAGTCACCAGCTTGACCTCCTAATCTGCTGGTCCTCATCCGTAGTCTTCTGTTACAGGCGCATCGATGAGCACGATTTTCTCGGAGTCGTTGGTCAATACCTAAGCACCAAATAATAGGTTAGATCCAATGATATGACAAGGCACATTATACAAATAACATAAGATGTATGCATCAAAGGAATAGAGACGATGATAATATCATAAGAATAGCAACTGTACAAATGCTAAGCAATTGAGCAAGATATAATAAATAGAATCAGCATGAAAGTAAAGCATATAGTCTAACAAACATCAACGTGGCACATTCATACGAGATGGACACCGCAGGATATTATGCCGCGGCCCTCCCATACTGTAAACTAATCACGACGGGGAAAGTAAAGGAACCATGCAAGGGACGATGAGTCTCGCTAATAATAACAACAATATCAACACTCTCACGCTCAATAGACTAGAATCGGAATCTCATCGGCCATCTAACTATAACTCATCATGATAGCTCTAATTTATAACCAATATAGCTCTCACCAATGATGATCAGTCAAAAGGCTAAGCTTATAACAACCGAGTGAATGTTAGTGCCGACTCAAGGAAACAAGTAAAAGGTTTGTGTTTGTCTAGGCTTGCCTTGCAAGAGCAAGGTCATATTATGTCCATAAGAGGCCCAAGGTATATTTCCAATCCATAAATACAATTCAAGCCCAAGTCCACCATCAAATCCATTGCCAAGGCCTACCAATGCCATGATCTTAGTCCAAAATAGTCCAAGTATGGCATCCATGTTCAGTCCAACAGTATTCAGTGCATTCTCATTCATAATTAGGTCACAAACCCACAATAACAATCCTCTTCCTTCTACCCACAATAACAATCATCTTCCTTCTAAGGTATCATAATCATCCATTCTTAGGCCATATGATGGCCCGCCTAACCACAGACAAGGGTCAATGATCACCAATCCATAACACCGGGTCACCACTAAGTAATCTTAGGTTCACATCATCCAATTTTCATTTAATCAACAGGTATAATCAATAGGAAGGATGCAAGCATGACAGCAATGAATTACACATTTCAAATCTCCAAAACCAAGTCAATCAATGAGAAATAGCAAAAATCCAACTTAAGTAATGACCTCCTTTTAGGTCCAGGCCCATGTCAGTCCATTCCATTCCTAAAAGATGTTTTAGATACCAAGGATAATGTATTTTGGTGCTCTAGAAGTTACGGGCATCGTCAACAACGTTTAAGAATTGAATCAAATTCCATCTAATACACTAGACCCTACTTTGGTGGTCCCCATGAGTCAAGGTTAAGTCAAATCATTGACTCATGATTGGTACATCAAGAGAAGTCCGTTTGGATGGTCAATGGGCCCCACAATAGATCAAAACCTTAGAAACTGCAAAATTGGAAATCTTCAGTCTGCAGTGTATCCGGTTGACATCCACCAAGGAACGGTCAACCAGGTACATTGGGAAGGTAAGGATTTTGACTCCTAAGTTGACCTCCAACATAGAGTATTCGATCAACATCGTGACCAGGATGTCAATCGGGTACACATGGAATTCTAAACAGTCACTTGGTAGGCAACTACCTTGTTTTTGAAATTCTGCAGTGTGTTCGATTGACCTCCTAGCTTGGCCGGTCAACCAGGTACAGGAATTTCTGGGACTGAGAGAAATTCAGTTCCCAGTTATTCATCTGGATTTCCTTTGTATCCGGTTGATCCCACACACATGATGTCGAACGAGTACACTACGAATTCAAAATTCCGGAATTCTGGAACTTCTTCCATCCAACCCAATTTCCATAAAAAAATACATTCAATCTCATCCATTCAATATGGAAACATACACAAACACCAAAAACACTTCAATCATCATCCAACTATTACCAATTGGGCCATTGATCTTCCAAATGAAAAATCTCATCCATCAATGGTCGAAATCAATGAAAACAAGATAAAAAAGAGCAGATCTAAGCAATCAACATCCAATTGAATTGAAATTGCAAAATCAAATAAAAGAGATATCCATTCTATGTTAAATAGGTATATTGTACTCGCCTTTAATCCAAATGCAATGAAAAACTATAAATAGGAGAAATCTAAGCTCCAAAATAGAATTCCAAGCTTCTAAGGTCTCCAATCACTCAATCAACTCAAAAACTCAGATCTGAGAAGATTTCTAACACCTAATTTCAAATCCACAAGAGAATTGTAATAAGGAAAGGAATCTAGAGAGAGAAAGAGAGAATTCTTAGAAAATTGAAATAGAGAAAGAGAAGTACCTTGAATTGTAGAGAAACGAGATATCTATAAGATAAGAGAGATCCTTGGGAAAGATAATATCCGCAACTTATAGAGATCCTCCTCTTCTTCTTGCTAGGATCTTAGATCTAGGGTTTCTACAGAGAAAAATGGAGGGAATTCTTGGAGGGAAATGAGGGAATTGGAGGAAAAACGAAAGAGAGAAGAGATAAAAGAGAAAAGAGAGGGAAATGAGAGATGAGAAGTGAAGCTCGTTTAGGATGGGAGGATCTTGTTTTTATAGTTTGTGTTGGAAAGGAAAGTACTAAATTGCCTTCCTTTGGTTAGTTACAAACTAGGATGGGTACATAGGTTATTTGGTCTTTTTAGGTGGAATTGAAATATTCTCATGTGGAAACCCTATTACTTCTAATTACTAACAAGGGCCTATAACTAACCAACAAACTATTCAAAGCCTAATAAACACCCTATGGAACTTAAAAAATACAAAAGGGGGCTAAATCCTAGAAATTAGGCTAAAATACTAGGAAAATACTATACTACCCTTAATAATCCCTGCTAATTAGTATAATTAGATATATGATACTATAATTAACAAAATTAACATAAAAAGTGAGGGTCCACAAGGGGTGGGGCCTCGCACATGATCTCATGAATTTTATACATCGTCTTAGAGAAAATATTTACCAAATGATAGAACTTGATAAATAGGGTCAAATGTGTATTTACTTTTTAGAAGATATTATATTTCCTGTTCTATAAAAAATGAATTCGTCTGCTAGTTGTAGAAAATGTATGATACAAAAATTAATAAATCCCATGATATAATGGAAAATAGTGCAGAAAAATTTTTTAAAAAAATAATGTGAAACCAAATTCAAACAACCCAGGTGACATTATCTGAATTTCGGTCATGAAATTGAAAAATTCGGATTTAAGGAGGACCAATATGTCAAAAGCCAAAATCTTTTGTGGCCATGATTGATTATTATTATGTTGTTTATGTTAATAGGAATTTTGTTGTACCTTTAAGGAGAGATATAAATAAATGAAAAACTTGACGCTCGTTTGGAAATTTTAGTCTAATCTAATATGTGAGAGTTAGATTAGATGCAGAACAAATGAATTTAATTTTGAATTTCCAATTTTTATATAGCCCATTTGGTCATATCCTAAAGAAAAACTCTTCACAGAAGTATTTCCTTAAAACTCACAAACAAGATAAGACTACTCCTTTTCTGGAGAAACACTCTTCTAGGGAAGTTGGTAATAACCTTTGGATGTGATGAATTGTAAACAGATCTAATCTACAAGATCACCCATTAGGATCATTTGGGACTTTGTGGCTACATCACATGTTTGGTTAGCCAATTCGTGTATTATACATGTAAACACGTATCAGATTTAAAAATTAACTATTCATCCAATTATCAATAGGAGGAAGTATCAAAGACTGAAGAGAGGAGAACTGGAATGCAGGGGTGGCAGTGAGTTAAGCCTAGTTGGTTTGAGCAGGTAGGGCAATAAGTGCATATGCAACCTGCACTTGACCCATTACTTCAATTTGAACCCAACTCAGAAGTTAAAGGGTCAAAGCCTGAATTGATAAGTTTAGTGTAGCGAGTAATATTACCATTACTTGGATTCAAATTGATTCAGGATTTCATTAGAAGAAACACCAAACAAAAGATCACAGAAAGAACAAAAGAAAAGAGATAGGGGAGATGCACCACCACCCAACCCCAATTACATTATTACACCCACTCAGTTTAGGAATTAGAACTCAGAAGGTTTTAACTTCTTTGTATTCTGACAATGGCATATTTGGTGTTTCTGTCCTGTCTCTCTTTTTAATTTTGTACTGTTTATGCAGGCTCTCTCTCTCTCTCTCTCTCTCTCTCTGGAGAAAAAAAAGTTCAATAAAGAAGACAACCCTTCCTCTGTCTGAAACCTTTCTATGTTAATTTTCTGGGCCTTTGTCGGCATTTCCTCACTGAACGTATGCTTTTCTAGTTTTGATGCGATTGGTCACTAAAAATTAAATTTGGAAGATAACAAAGACAGTACCACACAGAATCCGTTGCTTCTTTGTGGTGGTGCCCAACTTCAAGTGATCCAACTCTATCGTCCACTTGCATGTCCTTTAAATCGATTTTGCTAATGACGTTACTTTTGATAAGAGGTATGCTGATGGGGTTGAACAAGATACAAAATTTAAATTTCAGTTTTTAGAGTTTAAATTGGCTTTGGATAGTGTGTTTTCATCCATAGGAGAGTGTGTAACTCTGATCAAAGTGATATCAGGTGCTTGATGGATTTATAGGGTTAGGTAAAAGTACCAATGGACCTCGAGTAGCACAGGATGCATCAATGGTAAAAGGAATCGCTTTTCAGCCAGGGCATCAAGGATCAACCCATGCCACTACTACTTGATTGTTGAGTTTATGTCTTCTTGTAGTTTGGATTAACCGGATTGGTCTATTGTGTTGGTCAATGATTGTCTTGGGAATTGTACTGGGCTTTCTTAGGGGTTTAAAACATGGGCGACACCACATTGATCACTTGAGATCTGAAAAAATATTTAAAAATAAAAAGTTTTATGTCATGATTTGAACTTATGGGAAGCTTTTGACCCCACTGAATTTAAGAGTTTAACCCTATATTAGCTAACTTTACACCTTTTTTTTTTGCTGTGGTAGTGAACAAAAGTTACCATAAAATACCCACCGTCTAAGTTAATGGCCCACTTGTCTATCAAAATAAAAAAAAAAATTTAATGAGCCCAAATTGCCGATATGCGCTCTAGCAACGACTTTTTCAAACTTAAAGGAATTGGTGGCATTGCTAGAAAATTAGTGGAGACAAAGAAGGATATCATATACCAATTGATTTATTTGCTTATAAAATTGGCATTGATTTTATTAGTAGAGACTGCGATGGTAGAAAGAGCTTTTTCATCAATGAAGTATGTAAATAACAGGTTGCGTAACCGAATGGGAGATTAATGGATGAATGACTATTTAGTCACATATATTGAAAAGGATGTGGTTGCTAGTGTTGATACTGAAGTTATTATGCATCGATTTCAACACATGAAAACCTGTTGAGGGCAGCTGTAGGAGTTTATGTATTGAGATATTTCTTTTGGATTAAGAACTATTATTAACAATGTATTAAACTTTTTTTTTGTTAGAATTTAATATTATCTTTGTCGGATTATCGAAAATAGATTATTTGAGAATTTTATATTATACTTGTTGAATTGTCAAAAATAGATGACAGATGTTGATAAAAGGGAAAATAAGTTTATCGATTTGCAGAAGATAAGTTTTTTGTTGTCCCTATTGACTTAAATTCTTGGAGCCGCCACTGGTTTAAAAGGGTTTCCTAGAGTTCTTGGAGGCCAAGAAACAATAGATTATATATATATATATATGAGAAATTATTAAAAAAAAACACCTCACTTTAAAAAACACTCCCTTTTGCATTGTGTCTATCAAGTCTTTTCACGCATACTAAACCCCCAAACCCCCCGGAATAGTCACAAGTTCAAGTTTGACATTCATCCAACTTCTTCTCACCATTGGATTGAAATCATAATGGTCATCACCCTATTATGTAAGGGACAATATAGTGGGGTCGACTTTATATAATATTATACTGTATTTTACACAATTTGCTGAGATGAAGCTGATAACAATCCCATGCGATGCTCTCTTTTCTCTATGCAAGTTTGCGGTTTAAATAGATGCTTTTAATTTCTCTCTTGGTTCGATGAAGTTGAGATTGACACTAGCAATAGTTCATTGTCATATTACTCTTTTGGGTCATCAACATCATCTATGCTTTCTTCTTTGTTGGAACCATTATCTCCCATTCAACTTGGAGTTAATGCTCCCTTCCTGTTTATAAAACCTTTGTTTCGTTGTTAGCAATTTCATCTTTGTCCTTGTATGACTTGTATTCTATGGTTTAATCCTTGGGATATAGGATTAGATGTGTGTTCTTCAAGAGAAGATAGTACAGAGAACCCCTTTCACTGCTAGGATATTTTTCTTGGAAGTAAACCCCCTATCTGAATTTATTTTCCAATTCTACACCTCATTTGTATTTAATATTTAACAAGAATATCTAAAGCTGAAGAGAATTCTAAGAGTAGCATCAAAAGTACTTAACTGGCTCACATGTTATCATTCAATCAATTGTCTTGATCTTTAGATGAATCCAAACATTGCCTACCAGTGATTACGACATTATATATGAAAATAGTATTGATGAAATAATTTACTACATCCTTAAACTAGTGATGACTAAAAACCTGTAACCCTATTTTAGGATGGATATTTTTAAAGTACTTTTTATTTTTTAGTTTTATAATAATTCTAATTGATGCGTATAATTAGGTTCTTATTACTTTTATTTTGTTTTGTTTTGCATTATTGTCCTTAAACCGCCCAAAAGAATAAAGCATGTCCATTTTTACCAATTAATACTTGTATATCACAAATTAAGAAGGAGAAAATGCCAAAAGTTGGATAGTTTTTTTTTATGACATAGGGGAGGCTTACAACGCTCATAGCATTTATGTGAAATTGCAGGTATTAGCTTCAAGCGAGGTTCAGAGACGAGGGTGAATAATAAAGTTGTGAGGAAAAATTTGCATGCTCTAAAGAAGGTTCTAGGAAAGAAAAATTAGGCGACGAATCTATAAAGTAGAGACGGACCTTAGATACCTAGGAAAATTGTGGGGCATACATTCAAATTAAAAAAACAAAGGTGGGGGGCGGGTGGGGGGCGCGCAATGGGTGATATCTAAAATTATTGTGGAAGATATTCATTTATTAAGTACTTCTAGAAAGACGCATATGCTACAATCACACGGTATCAAATTAGAGCTACAGTCGGGTGTGAGATATAAAGTTATTTTTACTGAGACAAATTTTCAAAATCAAATTAGAAACAAAAGATCAGGATGGTGAAATATTGGATCAGGATGGTGAAATATTGGTCTTTGAGTACTTTAGACGAATGAAAGAGAGAGATCCAATATGTTATTTTGCTATTGAGAAAGATGATGATGTTCACATTAAATATGTGTTTTGCACTAATTACTATTTTTTGAAGTCATATGAGGAATTTGGGGGTGTTGTTTCATTTGATACAACATACAATACAAATAGATATATCTCATTTTTTGTGCGTTCACCGAAATTAATCACCATGATCAATTAATATTATTTGGATGTTGCCTAATATCAAACGAAACTTTTGATACATTCATGTGGTTTTCAACAAATGGCTTGAGGCAATGCCTGGGACCTACCAAAGGCAATCTTAATAGACCAGGATTCTGCAATGACAAAAGTGATTAAGTTTGTTTTTCCTACCACATGCCACCATTATTGTTTGTGGCACATTATACAAAATTTACAAAATAATGTAGGTTGAATTGTGATTCATAATCAGGACTTCATCAAAGCATTTAAAAAGATCGCACACAATTATATCACAAGAGAACACTCTGAGTTGGCTTGGAAGAATAGGTTGACGGACTTTGATCTTGTAGTCAATGAATGGCTGAATTGGATGTATGGTATTCGTGAGATGCGAGTACCAACATATCTAAGAGACGTATTTTAAGAAGTGAGAGTATCAATGCATTAAGCAATATGTGACACAAAAGAATGGATTATATAATTTTATGTTGCAATATGAGTGAGGCATCGCAACTAAAAAATATCGTTAGTTGAAGGCTGATCATGACTCTATAAATGGAAGACCAAAATTGATAACAGATTCGCCAATCGAGAATATATACAAAAAAGATGTTTTACAAGTTTCAAGAACAGTTCACATATATAACATGCGGCATTGTTGAGCTTATATATGATGACATCGAGCAACGAGTTTGTAATGTTTGTCATACTTTTTTTAAAAGTACGACAAACAAGTAAAATGTTTGAGGAATTTCATGTGGACATATCATTTGTGTTTTCAAATAAGAGAAAATTTATAAATTGCCTCGACAGTATATTCTAAAAAGAAAGACAAGGAACGCAAGAATAGATGATGAATCTGATAGAAGTGCATGCTTTTCATGTGATGGTTCGTTGCTTGCACGACAGGGATATTTATCATATGATGCTGCAATAGTCCTTGATGAGGCATCCATGTGTAAAAAAGCATACCCAAAGGCAAAAAAGGGTATTCGTGAGATAGCTGAAAAAGAAGTAACGATAAAAGTTGACCATAAGAGAAGAGACAAGGGGACTTATCATGAAGAGAGATATCATGCACCATAGCATGCTAAGAAAAATGGTCGTCCAAAGAGATTGAAGTCTTCTAAAAAAAAAGCAATGAAAAAAACCACGACATTTCCGTGGATGTGGCAAACGTAATGTTGCACGTGAATTAGAACTGAATGTTCTGTCAAATCTTCAAGTTTGAAGTAGAACTTCTGGTTCTATCAAATCTTCAGGTTTGAAGTAGAACTTCTGATTCTAACAATGTTTCAAACATAGATCAAAACTTCCGGTTCTGTCAAATCTTCATGTTTACTTTCATAGCCTTATAGTAAGATATATCTAATTTGGGTCTTAATAAAAAAAACTTTAAGTTTAATTTATGGATATGAATCTACAGGTTCATATCAGTATTTAGACTTCTAGGACTGCTGGTTTATACATCAGTGAATTTCAGATTAAAATTTAGAACTTCCAATCTATTTTGTAATTATGATAATTTCAATTCAATAAAGATAAAACATACAAAATAATGAACAATAAATAAACACCATGATTGTTGTAAACAAGCAACTAATTGCATGCATTCTAATAAATTGAATTTAAGGATGGTTTAGATATCACTTACTGTATTTGAAGGAAAAATACCACCCTTTTCTGAACGGCTGGATTTCCTTTTTGTTGCTGCTACCGCATAGGCCTGCTCGCAAGGACTCTGTAGGCGCAAACGGATCGTCGATCAGAGTCCGGATGGCCAAGATATCACAATCTGAATTTTTTACAGTGATCAAAATAGGGAAACAACACAGGGACCGTGCAGGAAATCCTTAAGGGGAAGGAATCCGCACATAGGTAATTCAGGGGCGTTAATGGCCAGGGCAACTCTAGATCAACCAAAAGCCAACTAACATTGAGCTGGATTTGAGTTATGTCTTCTGGCCCTAGTCTGAAATCAGGCCTCCTACTCTGGCCCAATATTTAAACAAACTAGGCCTGAGCCTTTGAATACTTAAAGGTCCTGTCTAGCCCGGCATATTTAACACAAGGAGCACATATTTATTCGGCAAATGAACTCGGCCCAAGCTTAACTCCTAGGCCAGTGGACAACAAGGAAGCCTAAACATTATTTCAAAAATGGCCCATTAGTTATGGAGCAATCCTCACTAAACCATATTCTTAAATCCACAGTCAACACCAACACAACTACAATCCTTTGACCCCAAAAGAGTCCTTGTAACTTGGTTGCGTTGCGATCAGAGTAAACCTGTAGCTGTTAGCCTGTAACGGGTTTTAGGAGAGAACAAAAGAATTCTTACACATGATATACACAAAACATTAATTTACCTACACTAGCTTCACAAAGATCTAAAAAGATTCTGCGACCGAAAAAAATATTTTTCTTTAAATTTTTTTAATTCAATTATTTTTTACTATCAGCGGCCGCATTCGATTGCTAAAAAGCTTCTGCGACTGAAAAGGATTTTTTAATTCAATTGTTAGCGACCACATTATTACAGCGACACAGCAATAGAATCCCGTCGCTACTACTATTAGCGACGACAGATATCAGCGACGGAATCTGGTCGTTGATAACGGTTGCTGACACGTGGAGCCACGTCACGCCATATTAGCGCGAAAATCTAACTCATTTTAGCGACGGCATCAGTCGCTATTATCGGTCGCTGATGTCGGTCGCCAGAGTCCACCCAGCGACCAGATAATCTGCGATCACAAAAGAATTTTTACACATGATATACACAAAACCTAATTTACCTACACTAGCTTCACAAAGATCTAAACGGCCCTCAAGGACCGATTAAGGGCAAAGATAATTAATTTAGCACGAGAATCCAAACCAAAGCACAAAATTATTACATAAAGTTAGACCACGCTGCAAACCATTAAGACAAAACACTAGTAGAGCGCAAGTAGATAGATATCATATCCCTCTATATTGATATAGAAGATAAAAGAGCTAAAGCTCTTAATCTCCAAGTAATGCAAGGAGGAAGGCCTTGTAGTCCCCGGAAATGTCCTTAGCTATTGCATGGGCTAGAGGAACATTGTTTCTCTTGTAATACACCTCCTTGATCTCCTGCAAGTCCTTCTCGGCACGTGAGACAATCACGCGCGTGAGAGTACCTTCATCTGTCCCGTGATTAATTATCGCATTACGCAGTAACTGAAAGAAAAAAGGAGAAAAAAAAAGTCATGGAAGTGAAGAATATGATTAACTTGGGTAGAATTTTGTGAAGATTATGATAATTTTCCCCTTTATTTCTCACCTTTTCGAAGTATTTGCATGGGGAAGTGAGGCTCCGGATTGTTGCCCGCAATGCCAAGAAGAATTCATTCTCGCTATCAGCTGGTAGACTCTGAAAATTGCATCCCAACATTAGAAAAAACTCATTTTCCTCAATTGAAATTCTAAAAAAACAAAGCAATATGTATTATGATTTGCATTTGAAGGAAAAATACAACCATCTTTGGAGATGATGAGTGTTGATGTGGTGGCCACTCAATGGGATGAGTCATAGCTCAAAAGTAGGAGGATTGTACTATACTATTTCTCACATTTTCTATGCTTTGTGTCATTATGAAATCATCATACCCATCAATTTAGTAAAGATGTTAAGATGTAACTGCCCTCTTTGATTTGTGGGTATGAAAAGATCGTGATCAATGATTGTGGGAGCATCATTTGAGTTCATGCTGCTAGTGACTAAAACCTTTTTTTCCGTTCTTTGAAAACAGAGCATGCAATACTATGAAAACATCTAGAACAAGAATAACCATTTCATTGATATTCTCTAGACCAACATCCCATTTAACTGAGGTTTGTTGAGCACTCGTTTCCCAACGTAGAATCACTATGAATTTTGCAGATTTTTCAAGGATGCCTGCTATTTTGACACCAATCCTCATTTATTCAGGCTAGAGATGAGGAGCAAAATATTTGTTAGGGTCCAAAAATCCCAAGGCCATAGTTGAAGCTTGTCCGTCCCTGCTGGGTCCAGCCCAAGGGCCAGAAAGTCAAGCCCAACAAGTTCAGCTGTCTGGGCTAACATAGTTGGTCTTTAGATAGAATGGTGACTAGATGACCAGAATTATCCAGAGACCACACCCAACCGACTGAAACTCAATCAGGAACACCTTGTCTCTCAATCCAATCCAGTTCCAAGCTGGCCTGGCTGAGTTGTGTCAGAGAACACTTACAGATTCTATGAATGGTTAGATATTAGTTAGAATTAGATCCTTATTCATAGACCTAAGGGTAAGGTTTAATTTGAATTTGAAGATTTGTGTTTCATCTTTATAAATTGAGATCCTTCTCCTAAATAAAACTTATAAAATGTTGCAACATAATATGTTGGTCAGATATCCTGTATCCATACCTTGTTAATGGTAGTTCCATACTCGTCTTTGTAGCAGTTGAAAGTCGCATTAAGCTGAGCCTTGCTTCTTGTGGTCAAGATCCGAATGACTTCTTCATGACCAAAGGCCTTCTCGTCGATGGCATCGTGAAGAGTTTTTGCTTCTGCATGTGCAAGCCTAGTGTCTATTTCACCACCGTCGTACCTGTATGTGCCCACTAAAGCGACCAAAAGCTGTGACACAATTCGAGACCAACAAGATCTAAGTGACTGCACATACCACATTAAGTCCAACAAGTTACAAAATGAGTTAGAATTTGTGCTTGAGGGCTTGCCTTCCGTATGTCGCCAGTGAAACGCACCGCAACATCTTCTTCTAGGGAATGCTTGTAGCATGACTGGTAGACTTTCTTTACTGCCAAGAGTTCTTCAGGAGAGCTGACACATGCTATTTCTATAATCACACGAGGGTCGGGAGTGGGATTGGCCTTCCTCACTTCTGTATAAACCAAGATGGCCTCTCGCTCGGCCGGGCCAAACATCCAACGATACATTGCTTTCTGATCACAAAAATCAATTTCATCCTGTTCTTAGACAACTAAAATTAATGGGATATCACAATATGAAAATTAACTTCTTGTAATATCCATTGTGAACTCCAAGGGCATCAGGGCCCATGTCAGCATGAACCCATGTCATTATTAGTTTGCAATTAATGGCTACTTATATGGTTCAGATGTTGAAGATAGTTTGCAATTAATGGCTACTTATATGGTTCAGATGTTGAAGATAAAACCTCCAAGTGACCAGTGAGCTCGGATTCCATTCGCTTGATGAGATCCTGCTGATAAAGCTCTTCATAGGCTAGTCTTATCTGCATCCTTTGAGCTGCATCTCTATGTGCAAGGATTGAAATTATAGACTTCTCATTCGTTCCCCAACCTAACATGACACAAATTTAAAACAAATAAGTTAATGTTTTTTTTTGAAGTTCATAAAACTACAGAGTACAGACTACATTTTTGAATGAAACTATTGGAGACAATTAGACTAGGAGCTCAAGCGGAATAGAAAGTATCTGATCACATTTTCACATGCCACAGAAAGTATATATATATTGTTAAATAGGTCATTGAGATGGGAAATGAGTTGGAATATGTGGACAAGGATAGAGTTTTTTAATTTCCTTTGTATTGAGGACTTCATAAAGTCATGTAAATGGGGGAATCACAGGGAGTTTCTGTAGATAGCAACTCCTGCTCCCATAGCCCCTGCCAGGGAACTTTCCTCTGCTGGCCACCGGGCAGACTCAGCAAGAAAAAAAAGTCATATAAATGGGTCTTTAAAAACGGACTGAAAGTTCTAGGTATGAGATCTCTACGTTGGTCAACTCAACAAAACAACCCAATAGTGTGCAAAATAAATAACTATGCATCGGAAATAAAATCACAAGCACACACCATAAGGACACCAGATATAATGTGAAAAACTCTAACCGGGTGAAAAACCACGAATCCAAATTGGATCAACAATCATGCACTATGAATATTGCAATTACACGAAACTCAGATTTCCTCCCTAGATATCTCCTACCTAAGGACGGAAGTTACTTTGTATCGCTTCACGCTTCAACAACTTCGCACCACTGATTGCAATAAACTCAATCCTGTGCTTGACTCTTCAAATCTTCTACGCAAGAAGATGATCTTCTACAAAGGATGCAAAAGAAACTGGCTCTCTAGGGAACTTGTTAACACAACTCTTCAATAAATTTCTAGAGAAGAATTCTCTCAATTAAATCTTTAACTCAGAACTTTGAGAGGTGAGGTCTAACTTTAGAATAACCCTTGAGTCCTTTAAATAACCGTCAGGACGTGCTTAAGCTTGCTTAACTTGATTACAACTAAAACAAGGAATTTGGACACAATTAGAATTAAGTTTCCAATTTTCGTAGGACTCTGCCACCTTATCCGCTCGAGCGAACCTTCCATCCGCTCGAGCGGATGAGGTTCTGTCTTAGCACGAAGAGGCTTCTGTTAGGCGTATGGCTATTCGGACTCATGTCTGCTCGAGCGGATGATGCTAGCAAGGATGAAAATAGCGGTAGCGGCGGGCCACTCCCAAAATGCTACGAAGCAGGCGCTACGTAGCGGCGCATTTTGAAAAAATTGTCAAAAAATTCTGAAAAAATTTCAGAAAATCCAAAATATTGAAAAATGATAGAAAATGTTGGTTTTTTTTTTTTTTTTTTTTTTGCAAAAGTAACTAAGATAAGGGGGCGTAGCGGTCCCCACATTGTATGAAGTCCTGTATCATTGTATGAATATAAAATAATATTAATGATCATTTTTTTCACATGCATTCATGTTGCTTAGTTATGCTAACTTAGAAACTAATGAAAGGCTCATAAAGATTTTTCTATTAAAAATTAAATTTGATTAAAATTAAAAGGGCTCATTTTTTATTGAAGTGTGCCTTGGTCAAGGCCTTATTTAAGTATTTCCTATTAGATTGAAATTGGCTAAAACTTATTTCCAATTTAAGTGAAACTTGGCTGGAGCCCATTTCTAGTTATTGTCAAAGTTTGCTATGGTCTATTTTCAATTAGAGTGAAATTTGATTGGGTTGTATTTCTAATTAGAACGAAATTTGGCTAAGGCTCTAATTTCAATTAAGTATTATTTGGTAAGACATGCCCTTTTTATTTAATACTTGGGCATCAATGTGGAGCCCATCAATGGTTAAGAAGAAAAAAGAGCTTTTGAGGGCCCATTTATACTTTATTTAAACCTTTGATAAGGTGGGCCACTATAGGGCCCCACAGTGGGCCACTGTGGGGCCCATAAATGACCTTAAATAAAAGAGATGGAAGGGCTGCCCTAGTTCGTATGAAAGGAAGGATCAAGAGACAAGAGACAGCGGGAGAAAAGGGAAAGGAAAAGGAGGGAAAAAAAAAGGGAAAGGAAAAAAAGAAAGGGGAGAAGGAAGAGGAGCAGCCGCCGCTGCCGCCTGCGCCTGTTGATGCTGTTGTTGCCTCCTGCATCCAGGTAAGTTGTATGCTACTGCTGCTCTCTCTCTCTTTCCCTTCCTTTCTTCCTTTTTTTTTTTTTTTCCTTTTCTTCTTCTGGTATGTCCACCCCCACCCCCTCCTTACTGTTCATAGTTTGTAGCGGCCGATACGCAACATATCAGTGTGTATCAGCCACTTCGGGTAAATAGCGGCCGATACGGACGATACGGGTGCTACACCCGCTTTTTTCCATTTAGCATGGTGGTCACTGCCGCCACGGCCGATATATCGTGTCAAACCCCAACCCAGGATTAGCGCGATTAGTGACAATTGAGTAAGTGTTTAGTCATAAGAGGGTTTTGTGTTCGTTGGGTTAGAAAATGGTTTGATTTAGTCTTGGAATTAACTTTGGGAAATTTTGAGAGCATTGGTTTTAGTTAGACATGCTCAGGGATGCCCTGAGTACACGTGTGAGGATGGGAGAAAGATTCTGGATTTCTTATTTAAATTGTGATTTCAATCTCTTTTGAATGATTTTATTATTATATACAACTTTCGTATTCAATTCGTTCTCATTCGACGCCCAAAAACCTGTGCTTTAGCCAAAAAGGGTAAAAAAAATGTCTTTTCACACCCAAATCTGGACCCAATTCTCGAAATCTCAAAAATATGTTAAATTTATACTTTTTAGAAACTAGATTTTTCGGTGATCATTTTAGTCTTCTTCGTCAATTTCATTCGGGGCCCGCAAATTGATGTTTCAGCTGTCCCAAGTTTTTAGCATAATGGGGCCCAGTGCCCACAAAACCCACTTGACTTATATCACCATCTTCCGCCTCACGTTCAGAACTTCTCACTTTTCCTGCAACTGTTTTCAAGTGAAGAGCTGAGAGAAGAAGCTCATCTTCCGCTTCCTTCTTCATCTTGCATGTCCTAGCTACAAGGCTCCAAATGGAAATCTAAGCACATCTCCCTCTTCCCCCTCATTCCAAGCTTCCTATTGAAACAATTTTCTTGGAGATTCCAGCTAGATAGCTCCTTCATTTTCTTCTCTCCTTCTTGTTTGGTTAGCTGCAGGTAAGGGTTTTCCTTCATCTCTTATTTGGAGTCTTTTGAGCTCCTAATGGCCTTGTTTTCTAAACATGCAAACCCATTTTCGAAATGGGGATTTTAGTTGTCAAATATGTTGGTTTTTGAGAAAATTTCTTGGGGTTTATTGTAGATTTCAGTTCAGCTATAGAAGAGGATCTTTGAGGAATTTTTTATTGGCATTTTGGACTAAGGCAAGTAACCAATCTAGGGGTGTTATTGCATGTGTATTTTGGATTGTGTTTTCATTAAAAATGCATCATTGTGTTATTAAGTTTGCATTCTATGCTACTCAACACTTCTTCATTTCAGTTTTCATCCTATTTACATGTGTTGTTGTGAATTGCCTTTCAAATTTCTGAAATTTTGATGTTGAGTTACATGTCATGGGTTGATTAGAAAATGTGATTTGGTTGAATGATGATTGGAGAAGTAATTGCTTGACTTTCTTGATATAGATGATTTGAATGATGGAATTATCCCTTGGAGAGCATGGGGGCTCAAGGGAATGCAGGTTGGTTCAGTTGTGGAAAGGAAGAAGTAAAAGCCCCATAATTTGTAAGAAGAATGTGCATTTTTTGCACTGTTTGGGTTCAGGCAGATGCATGTTCGCTCGAGCGAACCCTGTACTCGCCCGAGCGAACAAGCTTCTATTTAAAAGGGGCGAAGGCAGAATGCTGTCTGCTTGAGAGAACTCTAATATGAGCTCAAGCGAACAACCTTCTGGATGGGGTCGCTCGAGCGAACGTTGTGCAGGCTCGAGCGAACAGGTTTCTGAAAGGGTCCGCTCGAGCATACTGTTGACCGCTCAAGTGAACCTGGGGCCATGATTGAACTTAACACATGAAGAAGAAAGGTGGAGATTTTTGGAGAGAATTCTATGAGAATGAAAGTCTGAATATGCTAAGAAGCCTTTAGTTTAATATGGTGCACTTGAAGCTTAAAATATCTTACAACTTTGGAGCACCAAATCATCTATACACTTTGATATTTGGGTTTCAAGTACATGATTATTAAATGAAGAGTCTTGGCATATACTTGTTCAGCTTATTTTGAAATCTTGTTTTTCTAGCACAATAAATATCGCTTTCGCACTGTCTTGTCTTGCCAAGCATTATCTTGTTTTGACTTGTTTCGAGAACTATAAAAAGGGGTTCACTTCTTAAGTTTGATATGCATATAAATTATGCGATTCGTTTAGTACTTGCCTTGTTCGTTTTGGATAAGTGAATTTCCCCTTAATTTCAATATGCTCGATCGGTTTATCGCCATGCTTTATGCATTCATGCATATAGTCGAATACCACTGAGCTTGGACTACCCCTTCAGACTGATCTACTGTCCGGGAGTCCTTAAACACGTAGACTATCTGCAGATTAGTCGTGTATTTCATACACATCGTGCTTGTTCCGGTTCCGCGGCCGGCCTCCCCGTCCACCTTGTGGGGCGTGGGATCGTGTTTTGCGTGTCGTGCTTACTCTTGTCATCGTGTATGACGGAGAAAGGATGGGCTCATTGTGGATTTACTGGTCATGATATTTGTATATGTATCCATGTTAGAATTGTTTTGTTTATCGATTATGAACTCTTGCTTTTCAAAAATGCATCTAAGAACATATTTTGTTTCCGATTTACCAAATTGTTTTACATTTATTTCTTTCAAATGTCTGGATACATGCCATGCCTAAATTGATTACCTGGAGACCTTCGTGTCTGACCCGTTTATTTTGGTGTGCAGGCGCAGATACCTTTGAGGAGGAGCGCCAGGAGGAGGTTGTTGAGCCACCCCCGACCCGCGAGTGGCAACCGGATGACGTCATCTAGATGTCGAGTGGGGATTTGAGTTGCGTCACATTTGGTTCAGAATTTATGTTTTTGGTTTAATTTGGGATGTATTGGCCTCTATTGGCCTCTTATACTTTTGGGAATGTAAACTTTAATTTAACATACTTTTGTCACTTTGAAACTTGAAACTTAATTTTTATGGTAATGCTATGCTACATTCTCCCTCTGAAAGTACATGTTCTGATAATGATTTATTTTACCTATGCGTTTAAAATATATCTTGATATGTTATGATGTGATTACTACACGCTTCTGCATAAACGTTGATCATGTGAGTACCATGTTTGTTTTGGGAATCCTCACCGCAGAAACCTGTGGTAATACACTTCAGTCGCGGGCCCGGGTCCGGGGATCTCGGTCCGGGGTCGCGACATATCGGCCGCTACGCAGATCCATGGATGCTGGTCGCTCTAGCGGACCCCATTCTGGATGATCCGGAAATTCAGCACTTTACTTCTTCCCAACTTTCTTCTTTGAGTCATCCCAGTCTTCTATCTCCAAAGTCCTTTTCTAAAAATAAAAAGTTATAACTCAATGGACCCAGAGTTTTGTCCAACCCATGAATTAGCCAATAAAAAATCCTAACAGAGACTCAACTCCAAAGACAATTAATTAACGATGCAAAGCGAGATTCACGCCTAAGGAATTCACTAAAAAAGAAACCATTGACTGGAGAAATCAATAAATAGCTGACCATCTCTAAGTCTCTACAAGAAGTCTACAAGGAATGGACAAAGGGCTTCTAGGAAATAAGGAACAAACACATAGGCTGCATACTTGTGAAGATCAAATTAACTAATTTAATAAAAAAGGATATTAAGTTGCCAATATCATTACCTCTTTAGAATTTGTCCAAAAGCACAGTCAATTTACGTATATACCCAAGGTCATCCGTAGCAAGTTTGTACTTTTATGTTCTTTATGAGGACATTCATTTGTAACAAGTGATTTTGCCCCATTACTTAAGAGTAAAAAACATACCTCATGCAGAAATATCCGGATGAAGAATGCCTGTAACGCAAATGTTTACAATTTTCTTTAAGACACATTATCAAAAAGTAGATCTTGAAGGCTACTCAAATTGTTGTATGATGTGTGCATATGAAGGCCGTAGAAACATTTTATTTGCAAAAAATGTTTTGATGTGGGCATAAACCATTTTTTGAACAGCATTATGATTTGGTTTCAAACAATCATATCAAAGGTTATTATGTCCATAATGCTATTGATATTTGTGCTACTTCCATAAGGAGACATCATCTTGCCAATCTTATTTGAAACCCTTCATAAAATGGTATCGATATAAAGAGAAAATACTCAAAACAGACTTGGAAGAACAATGAATAAGAAGGACCATTAAAGACAGCAAATGACCACAGATGAAGTAGCGAGGAAAGACGTGATGAATTGCAGTCTCGGAAAAAATAGCTTCAATAGGGTTAAATGGAAAAGTAGAACTTACAAAGCTGTCATCAAATAACTAGATTAAGGCTTTCACCTTCAAATTCAAAGATATTGGAGTAGAGAATGTGACCGAGTATAAAAAAAAAAAATTCTACATATTCGGACTAGCCATTGTTAAACCATAATTTAAGAAGAACAAATATGAGTAACCAGAGAACTAGTTCGATAACAGAGGGGGAAAATATTTAATCAAATAGCATGACATAAATCAATAAACTTTTCGGAAAAAAACTGCCATAAATCATTAATTGCAAACATATAAGATCCATTTGTGTTAGATATGTTGGACCAGGCTTGGTCATATAATTACGAACATTGGCCTAGGCACAATCCATTTGCTGAATGGAACAAAAAAAACCCCTGTGTCAAGCCCATGGGCACTAGAACCCACCCCAAATCCAGCGTAAAGAAGGCTGAGTTAGGGACACCCTGCAATTATGTTTCCCACCTTAGGAACTTGTTATGAACTGCTTCGACTCAGTAAAGTTACCAAGTCAAACAACCTAACAAATCTGGCTAAGTCAAACTGACTACTTGGCCAGACTCACCCAAGTTACTTAACTCAGTGTGTAAGAATTGAGATCTCAATCCGCCTGGATAATCTCGAGGCAAGACCAAGTTAAAGTGAACCTGTGAGCCAAAGAAGGGTAATCCGCAAGGGTAAGGATGGAGTTCTTTCATAGCACCGTGAGGCAGTGTCCAAACCCCACATCGGAAATATAAGTACTTACTATGGGCTTAAAAGTCAAACCCCGCCTTAACTCAAACATGATGTGGTTCAAAGCCGTGCGGTCTCGAGTTCCATAAGATCTCCGGAGTTAAGCGCTTGACTCATACGAGTCGGTAGAGATCAAGTCCTATGGCCCCCTACTTTAAAGGGTAGAGACTTGAGACACCCTTTCGTTTTTTCTTATGTATCTAAATCTCACTAAATAAAAATCAGCAATTTGGCTCATGTTGGTCCCATTTTTTCTTGATTAAGTTATCTATATCCAAGGGAGTAAAATAAGAACATCAACAACAATAACAATCATGAGTGGTGCGATAAAAAAAATGTGGGGCCCATTGGAACAGATCTGGAAGCCATCCCTTTCCATTTCTCATGGAGTATTAGATTGATCAATAGTTTAAAAATATAAAAAACCAGCGACCACTGTTAATGTAAGTCCTTCTTTTACACAATATCCAATGAAGCAATATTCACCGTTAGATTGCTCAATACTTTTTGAGGAAAAAAAAAAAAAAAAACAACCTCCCTTCTTTTACACAGATCAATGAAACCGTGTATGCAACAACGATTGCAGGGACTGCTGTATGAATGGCTTAATTTTAAAAAAGGTGGGGCCCACTTGGGGTCAGATCCAATAGAGTAATATTCACCGTTAGATTCTAAAATCCTTAGATGGATGAGAGAGAGAGAGCTATTGATCTAAGTCCCTCGCTTTACACACAGACCAATCCCAACGGTGGAAATCACTTTTATTCGAGGGCCTGCGTTGTGAATGGTTGATCAAAAGGTGGGGCCGACTTGGATCAGATCTCTAAGCCATTCGTATCAGATGCGGTAATGTTAACCTTTAGATTGTTCACTGCTATATAAAAAGTATGATCTAGGTCCCTTCTTTTACACAGATTAATCCAACGGTGTAGATCGCTACTACTCGAACATGCAGTATGAATAGCTTGATCAAAAAAAGTACTCCCACTTGGATCAGAACTTTAAGCCATCCATGTCCAATGAAGCAATACTCACCGTCAGATTGTTTGATTAAAAAATGGGTCACACTTAGATCCGATCCTCTTCAAAAAATGAAACTGAAATATCAGCCCCATACTCCGATGAGCAAAGATTTCAGCTTTGGCCAATAAATCGTCCAAAACAATCTTCTAAAACCCATTTTAAGTTCAGACCACCTTATCAATAAACCCCACAAAAACCAAAGAATCAATTGAAAGATCATAATAAGAAGAGGAAGATCAAAACCTTCAAAGGCCTTCCTGAGACTCTCAGCATCTTCAGCTGGAGATGGAACAGGGTGTGGAACTTTTAGGCTAGCCATCTTCTTCTCTCTTCTTCCTCCTCTTCCTTGGTGACTACAATGAGCAGAGGAAAGATGCCTCTTTATGTACTAAAAATAAAGCAGGTTATTTTACGCTGTTATGAATGTGATTATGATGATGTGGAGGACCAGGTGTTGGTTTCTTGCTGCTTGATTAAAGTAAGCAGAAACAGACTGCAATACTAATGATGTTTTGTCACATCCTTTACACTGTGTGCTCCATCCGCCCCTTCATCAAGTGGCCCATTACAGACTAAAAGTTTATTTGAAAATGATGTGGGGGTGGTTGGGCTAAAGAAAATTTCTCCAGTACTGACCATTTGATGTCCTTTCCTGGTTTCAGAAGGGGCCACCCGACCTGATGATTGCTATTTTTATTGGTACGGATTTTTACACTACAGTAACAAGAGAAATTTACTGGTAAAAGGACTTTAAATGGTCGCCGGATGAAAAATCCTCTACTAGTTCATACGAAACAAAAGTAATCCCCGGAGACCACTTTCATCTTTTTTATTGAAGTTTTTATTGAACGACGACGTCGTCGCTTGTTTATACCTTACAAAACCCTCGAAATCATATTTTTTCTTTCTTCCTCCTCATCGTATCTGGTGATTTTGTTGCCTCCTTCTTCCTCAACAGTTTGCAACATGATCTCAGAGGTTGTTTTTCAATCTGTTTTGGATTGAAGCATCATATCATGTGGAGGTACTTTTTGTCGTTTACCCATTGTTTGTTTTCTCAAATCCCGTTGTTGCACAGGCATGCAGTGGCCCAAATCCCCTGTCCAGATCTCTTTGATTTGTAAACGCAGCACAAAGTCGACCCCTTTTCCAGTCGTCTTCTGCAACGACGAAACCTGCGCGTGCTCAACAGAGCCTAACCCTCTTCGTCTCTCTGTTCTTCCTGTTTCTGCAACAGGGCCTGTAACAAATCTGCACTGCAACCATAGAAACTAGAAACTTAAGGGATTTTCTTCATCTTCTCAAGGTGTTTGGGAGAGGCGACCCTCTGGTCTCGAAGCTTGCAATAATCTCGAAGTACATAATATTTCCAAGTGCTATGTTTGTAGCCCTCATATACTCCCCAGAAAACGATCCCCATCAAGCGCAAGGGCAGCCACACCTTGGGAGGAAGGGCGAAAATGATAGGAGGAAAAAAGGGAAAATAGGGAAAATGGAGTTTCAGGCGATTAAGCGGCGACGTCGTCACACGTTTAAATGGGATATTAAGCGACAACGTCGTCACACGTAATTCCTCGATTGATTCCCTTCAAAAACCCACCAATTTTCTTACTCTGAATGCCCCATAAGATGATAAATAAAAAAAGCAACCATCATTAATAGGAACCCCACAAAAAAAGTAATGTAAAAAGGGCAAAAAAAAAAAAAAAAAACTTGGTTCAAAGACCCACCAATTTTCCTACTTCTGATCAGCATCAACGTCGTTGTCCAACCGTTTCATGAAGTCTTGCTGAAGGGGTAGAATAAGTGACGACGTCGTTTCTTCACAGAATCTTGAAACAGGTGACCCCATTGAAATAAGCGGGGACGTCGTCGCTCCACAGAATCTTGAGATGCTTGGTCCAATTGAAATGAGAGACGACGTCGACGCTCGTCGAAAAAGGGCAAAAAAAAGAGAAAAGTTTGACGGAAATACCTATTTCGTATCATATGAACTAGTAGACGCTTTTTTGTCTAGTGACCATCTAAGGTCATTTTTCGAGTAAATTCCTCTAATAAGAATCAACTACCAGATTTAATTGGAAGAGGTGAAAATTACCTATGGAAGGTGTTAAAAGCTTATAATAACCCCATAATAGCCCAAAAATATATGTTTACCGCAGAGCTATTCTATAAGATATCACAAAAGGATGTAGGATGCTCGACAATCAGAAGTGGGAAGACTTGAACAGTCCGTTATTTTTTTTTTTTTCTCCTTGACTGTGGGACCTTTAAACCGCTATCCAAATCGTTGGATTGCTGTATGAGTGTAAGAACTAATATCGCACCAAATTTAAACCCTTGATCTATCACGGTTATCAAGAAATTTGCAAAAAAGTTACGTGCCATATTTTTTTTTGTAAATTTCTCGATAACCGTGATAGATCAACAGTTCAAACTTGGTACGATATTAGTTTTTACACTCATACAGCTATCCAATGGTTTGGATGGTGGTTTGGTGATCCTACACTCCAGGAGAAAAAAAATAAAAAAACGGACTGTTCAAGTCTTCCCGTTTCTGATTGTGGGATATCCTATTGCGATATCCTACAGGTCGAAGAGTTATGCGGTAAATATACATTTTTCGGCTGTTTTGAGGTTATTTTCAGCTTTAACACCTTTCGTACATTAATTGTCCCTTGGAAGAAATTAATGCGGTGTGAAGGGATAAGCTTTGAGATTGAAGGGCTTTATTAAGGATTGTGATCATTTGATGAAGGGCTGATATTGAGCATAACCATTATGCACTACCAAATTTGACTCTTGGACTGATATTGGCCTCACCATTTTTTTTTTTTTTAATTTCAAAATCCAATTTCCCATAGATCATTCGGGCCACATAAGGTGGGCTCTTTAAAAAAGACAGCATACATTTGTCTTTTGTGGGTCATCTCCAGGAGATGGGGCCCACCGTTTGGAACCTTCCATTTGAATCTTAACGGGCCCGAGCATCAGCCCATCCAAGTTGAGTTGCACACGTGCTAGGTTTGGCGGACCACGTTTGATCTCTGCCCTCTTTTGGTCTGGCCCAACCTGGTTTCATATTGGGATCCAACACTTTTTTTGTAATGTAAGGACATTGCCAATGTCTGCATATGGATGACAGGTGGCCTGTTGATGGTTATCCACTGAAAATCAGCTCAATTTAAAGTATCGGGCCATCGCACTGAGCTGAAGAAAATCAATGTTTGAAATTGGAATAGGCACAAATGCCAATAAATAGCTTACCATATTTACTTTTGATACAATTACTAGAGGTCTTGACATATTAGTTCTCTTTAATCCCAATTTTTTCTATTTCAGGACAAAAGTTTAGATAATGTCATCAAAGTTGCTTGATTCTGCCAAGTAATTTTTTTTTAACTTTTTAACCTCGGATCTCGTGATGTAATGGAAATAGTGCATGGCACAAAAACTGATAATTTCCATGGTACCAGGTGATAAAACTAGAAAACTAGTGTCAGATGTGTATTTACTTTTCACAAAATATCATTTTTCGTACTCTATAAAAAATGAATTCGTCTGCAAATTGCAGAAAATGTATGATACAAAAATTGATAAATTACATGATATCACGGGATTTGGTGCAAAAAAGTTTTAAAAAATAATGTTCACCACAGTCAAATAACTATGGTAACATTATCTAGATTTCGGTCATGAAATTGGAAAATCCGGGTTTAAGGAGGATTAATATGTAAAACCCAAAATATTTTGTAGCCATGATAGATTATTATTATGCAGTTTACGTTAATAGGAATTTTGTTGAAAATTTAAACAGAGATAGAAATGCTTGAAAAAACTTGGGGCTCTTTTGGAAATTCTAGTCTAATCTAATAAGAGAGAGTTAGATTAGATGCGAAACAAATAGCTTTAATCGTGAAGTGTCAATTTGTATTTAGCCCATTTTGTTCAAATCCTAAAGAAAAACTCTTCACAGTAGTATTTTCTTAAACTCACAAACAAGATAAGACTCTTCCTTTTTTTTTTTTGGAGAGAAACTCTTTTACAACGATACACTCTTCTAGGGAAGTTGGTAGTAACCTTTGGATGTGATAAATTGTAAACGGATCTAATCTACAAGATCAACCCATCAAGATAATCTTTCAAGAGGACTTTGTGGCTATTTCACATTCTTAGTTACCCAATTCGTGTATTATACATGTATACGCGTGTCAGATTTAAAAATTGACTACCCAGCCAATTCTCAATTCAAAAGATTTGTGACACATGAACTAAGCCATATTAATATCAAGGGCCAACATTTGCATAGATACAGTGTTACGTAAAGTAGCTTGCTTTGACACATTCTATATTATGCATAGAATACATGTAATTATAAAATTCTAACAAAAATTAAATTTCATCAAATGATCAATTCAAAACATATGGAACTACAATTGTACTTTGTTATGATTAATTGAAAATGCAATATGCTCGAAAAGTGTTCGCCTCTGAGTCTTTAACGATCATATTTCTGGCTGTTGATGTGATTATATATTGATTTAGCCGAGGTAATTACATTTTTTCTTTCTTTGTAATTCAATTTTATTTATTTTTTAGTTTCACATTTAATAATCTAAAAATAGTGTTGATTATACCTAAAGAAAAATGGTTGCTGGTATTTCTTCAACCAAGTTTGGGTTACATCTATACTGGACCATGCAGTTGGGTAAGTGCCTTTGTTTAGACAAAGAAGAAGCTTATAAATCGAAATACGAGAAGAGTGAAGATAGGAGGAAGTATATGTTGGAAGTAGGTGGGCTTCGTGGATAGGTTTTCAAAACTTTTCACCAACTTGATGCAGGAATCAATTACTCATAGGCCAGAAACCCAATCCGGCATCCATAAACCCCTTTCTCATGAATTTAGATTAGAAGCAACTCTATCTAGAAGATAGAAATCAGCAACAACATGTAACCATATAATCTACTAGAATAGACAACGTAGACTTATACATTGGGAGCCCGGTTGTGCTCTAATGGAGGAGTTGATCTCTGGTTTTGTTGTGAAACCCTTTCGCAAGAACAATGATGATCTCCAATACCTCATAGTTGTCTACGCTATGACCCTTTCTCAGATTTCTTCTCAAGGAGAATGGTGAGATCTCTAATAAGAAGAGAAAACCTAAACTCTTTTGAAGGGAGCTAGAGGAGAGCAGAGAAGAGAAGAGAGAGTGGGGCTTGGGCTTGTAAGCATATCTTTGACGTCCAGCCCCTCTCCTCCTTTTATAGCATGAGAGCACCACCTCTTCTTCTATAATAAGAAATTTCACTTCTATGATAGGCATGTGTCCTACGCTTTTTTCATTTTTAAGAGTTCATATTGGATTAGAAACCATCTCTTTTAAGGGCTGGCTTTGGGACCACTAGGGATTCCTTAGAAGCTAGCTCTAATAGAGATGTCTGGACCTCACATCTCATGTGCAATCCGGAGCCACTTTAATTGCAAATAAGTCCACTATATAAATGCAATTGAATTCCAATCTTAGGGATAAATTACAAGTAGACCCTACTCTTCCCAATTACTATAAGTAAGCCCTTCTATCAATTATATCCATAAATCATTTGGATTAAATGTGTCCAGCTAAGTTAGATCTACATCTTATTATCCTTGTCACTCAATTAATCACAATGATCATCAGTACCATCCAATTAACTCTTAATTGAAATGTGTGTACACTTACCAATGATAAATCCATTAATTGGCACAAGAGGATACTTCGATGATAGATTCTATCTTGAGAATTATATGTTCTCAGAGTCCCACTACCATGTTCCCAAGACACCTAAGTGTTGACAATTGGTCTCAATCATTGGTGACTCAAAGTAAATATATAGTAGGAGCTTGAGTTCATTAATATCTCAAGATCAAGAGGCTATTACTTGGTAATTATGAGAACAATCCTGAAATAAAAAACTTATTTGCATAAGGTACATTTCATTGTCCTTCAATTCATCAAATGTACCAGCACAATGATCCAGAGTCTTAGGTAGTGTTTGGTTCATTGGAATGGTTTTAGACAGAAATGGAATGGAGAGTGGAATGTGTCTGGAATGGAATAAGGCAGTAATGGTCATTTCCATTCCAACTTTTGGTTTTACTAAATAATTAATCCAGTAATGGAATGACCATTCCCGTTCTTGCGTTTGGTACGCTGGAATGATGCCCAGAATGGAATAAAATTTACATAAAACTGACCAAAATACCTTCCTCCTCCTCCTCCTCCCCCCTCCCCCTTCCCAGTCGCCGGCGGCAACAACTGGGCCAGCCTCCCTTCGCCCCCCTCTCTCTTTTCCTCCCTCCTCCACCTTCCTTTTCCTCTTTTCTTCTTTTTCTTCTTCCTCTCTCCCCCTCTGTTCTTTCTCTTCCTCATATCCCTTGGACCAGAACCTCCCTCTCTCACGCATCACCTTTGTCTATCCCAGCAGCCCCTATCTCCATCTTCTCCCTCCCTGCGCAGAACCTTCTCCATCATCATCCTTCTCTCCGGCCATCTCCTCCCTCACAGCTCGCGACTGTTCTCTATCTTCCTGCAGAGTCTTGGGTTTTCTGCGAAGCTACTGTCGTAGGTTGAGATCGAGAGGGCGTCAGACACTTGGCTGGTCAGCTAGTTTCTTGATAGATCGAGGAGGCTGAGCTTCAAGGACGAGAAACTCTCCGGAATCTCGCCGTAATGCTTGTTTGCCGACAGTTTTAGGGAATTGAGGGATTGCAATGAGCCCAAGGTTGCCGGGATCTGACCTGAGAGAGTTATCGGTGAGATTGATCTTGTGAAGAGAAGCGCAGGAGGATAATGACTTCGGAATTCCTCATGAGAGCTTGTTCTTGTCGAATAACAAGCTGCCAAGACCCTTCAATCCTCCGATGCTGGCCGGAATCTCACAGGAGAATTGATTGAAGCTGGCGTCGATCTATACGAGCTATGTGGCTTTGGAGATCTCCGGCGGGATTTCGCCGAAAAGTAGTTATTGGAGATGAATAGTTGCCCTAGTTTCGTAACGTTTGGAAACGATTAAGAAGGTTGAGGAGGGAGGAAGAGAGGGAGGGGAGGGGGGAGGCCGACCGGGGCCTTCTGGCTGGTCTCCTTCCTAGCTGGCGACTGGGATAAGGAGGAGGGGGAGGGGTGGGGGAGGGTGGGGTTGATGTGATAAAGGGGCATTTTGGTCTTAAGAAAAATTTATAAAGGAATGGAATGAACATTCCTCTACTTCCCCAGTGCAATGACCATTCCTCTACATGAAGGAATGGTGATTCCAAAAGTAATGGCCATTCCGCCACTTTTTTGTGAACCAAATGTGGTAATAGTCATTTCGTTAGAATGACCATTCTATTCCGACCTTCATTACTGCAAACCAAACGCTACCTTACACTCTGATAATTGAGACAAATCACACTATCTCATAGTGATCATAATGCTGCAACCTTGTCAAATGAGATGCCCAATAAATAGAAAACTTTCCAAAATGGAGACTTTATAACGGCCATATATTATAAAATCACTAAAACACGACATTAGATACGTAAGCTTTTCCTTCTAGATATGCATGAAGCCGTATTTTCCTTTTGACATGAAAGTATTGTCAGAATTATTGGGTTAAGTGTGGCCGAATGACATCAAGTCCATGTGGGTCTTCACAAGACTCCAATTAAGTCTTTTTATGGAGATATATTTGATGTTTAAGGAAAGTTGCTAATCTAATAGGTTTTTCTATATTAGAAGGAATTTAAATTCTAATTAAATTAAGACTCCATGATGGAAATGGAGTTATCTAAGAAAGAGGTTAATATAATTAATTGCCCCATTGAGATCACGTAGAAAGGTCGTACTAGAGAGTGTAGTGAATCCCCAATTCAAGATAGCCGTTCAGATTAGGCAAATGCAATGGAATTAGGTACACATTTAATTTGAGATTTATATTGCATTATTCAAATCAATCTTATATTTATATAGATCCGATTAAAAATATGTTAGACAAAGACTAAAAAGTATTTGTACTTTTTGACAGTTCAAATAACCACCGATCTATTAATTTTTTAAATAACCAAGTTTATTAATCATAGAATCTATGTGGGCCTCCTTGACCACTAAACTCGTTATAATTTGTCTTCAATTAAAAACTTTCTTAGAAGATTAAAATGGGGGACCATTAATTTCAAGTCAATTTAAACAGGGTTTGTGTTCTCATTTTAATGTGAAACTCATAGGATCTAACAAGATTTCATCACCAGTTTACAGTAAAATACATAAGATTTCATCAGCTGGTCAAAAAACACTGCAAGTCAATGTGCTCGATTGAGAACTTTCAGATAAATAGACGTGGTTTAGAAGCAAAATAAACTGAGGCGGTTGTTTGTAATGGTTAAAAAGTTTAAGTGGTTCAATGCTGATTTCCCTTAATCTAAAGTCATTTTCAAGACATATTGTAGAGTTATGGCAAGAAAGTTTTCACACTAGTTTAAAGTGGATGTGCCCTAGCCCAAAGCCCACTTGTTTGATTTGATGGAAAAACTTTTCCCAGGTGGGTCATCCATGCCAAATTTTCTTAATGGATTGAAGACTTCTCCCAAGTGTGGGGTTTTGGTTGTCTGATAGTGGTTGTGCCAGACTCTACATTTCCTCTCTTATCCTAATTTTTTGTTTACATACTTATTTGAATAACTTTTAGATCAATGTTAAGTATGATGATGTCAAGGGGAATTATCTTGTATGAGTAAATTGCATAGTGTTCATGTTGGATGTGTAATGGGCCATCATGCAATGTGTACTGGCCTCGGTCTCCCATATCCCTAGGAGTTTGAATAAGACCCAACTAGGTTAAATATCATAGATCCATATTATTAATTAAAAATAAAAAATATTTGATGGACCTGGCTTTCTCTCTCACCTACCTCCGCCCCGGGTCCGTCGGGGTGCGGCGGGGCGAAAAAAAGAAAAAAGTGAGCATCAACTTTTTTTGTACGGGTATGCCAGATTTTCTATTCTACTTGGAATTTGAAATGGTGATCCGGAGATTCACCTTCACAAGTAGAAAGGAAATCAAACTTTTTTTCTAACTTTCCATTGCACATATATTTTAAGAAAAGAGACAGATTTAGAATGCCATGAGAGGCGATTTTTTTTAGTTTGCCGTAAAAGGCGGTTTTGTGCCGTAGAAGGAAATTTTGTCATGAAAGGCGATTTACAAATTTTATCAATAATGAAAGACAAGAATTATGATTTTTTGTCTCTTAAAAAAATACAGAATACAATAGAAAAGTAAGAAAGAGGAATCTGACTTCTCAGGAGATTGTGGGGACTCGTTCAGATCGACGGTCGCGAGTCATGTATGGACTCCACCATTGTCCTTTAAATGAGAACACTTGATGCTTTAATTCACTTGGCTTAGCTTGGACCTCGGATTTTTAGAGGACAAAGACCAAGGGAAGGTCCTATATCCAATAAAAAAACTGAGTAGACGGGCTGAAAAGCCACATCTAGGCCATGTTGGATAGAAAGAGAGGGGAAACCTTGGGGGGGGGGGGCAAGGGACTTCAATCACCTTGTAGTATTTGTAGCGGAGTTTCTTCAGGGCAAGAGAGCTTCTTTGTGCAGAGATTTTTAGGACAATTTTCCAGGACACTTTTCCTTTGGAATGACCGCCTATTTATAGGCTTTTGGTAGCCATTAGGAAGGTTTATGGGCATTTAATGGCATTGATGCTCCATGATGGGAGGAGTTACAAGATTTAATTTCATGATTTTGTAACTCCTTTTTCCTTGAATCTGATTGGCTAATGGAGAATAATGGGCATTTAATCTCCATGATGATGGGGGTTTCATGATTAATTATCATGATTAAACTCCATAATGATAGGAGTTACATGATTAATTACCATAATTAATTGGACTTGTAACTCCCATTTACTTGCTTTTGATTGGGCCATCCAAAATAATGAGTTAATGATTGTAATAAGTTGTCATAAACGGGTCAATTAACAGCATTAATTGGTTGCCAAGTCGCTTGAAGAGTCGCGGGCCGCGCTATGCCTCTTGGAATTCTTCTAGCGATGATCATTGATGGATTTCCATGTTGATCGACATCAGATGACCATGAAATTTCAGACATTGATTGGTATCAATGGGCCAGCAACATCTGTCCAGTTGATTTCACGATCGGTCGGGAAGAAAGTGTGCTTTCTTGATCGGCCGGTTGGCGATTTCGGAGTGTCTGATGATGATCGAATGATTTCGACGGCAGATCCGTGATGTTGACGAAGATCAACGAATATCATGCCTAAAAAATCAGAATTTGAGAGAATCACAAGGGTCAAACATCGCGAAACACGAAAAGGATCTGAAAAACGGTCGTTTCGGCTGAAATCCGACGACCTGGATTTCCAGAGTCGCTGGCGACCATGCACTCATGGTCGCTGGCGAGCTTAGGGCTTTTGTCCCTTTTTCGGTCGCCATTTCTTAGCCGTTTTTTCGGTTTTTTTGCTTCTTTTTTTCTCCTGTATTTTTGTTGACATTTCTCCTCATTTATTGACTTGATTCCTCTGAAGAAAACCTATCGAGAAGTCGTGCAAATCAGAGCACAAAGTTTCCTATTTTTGGAAAAACAGAAGACTTTGTAGCCGATTTTCCGTCCAGAGTTGAAACTAGGTCAAACAATGTTAGAATGACCTGAAATTTGAGGCGAAGCTTCCTGAGCAATAGATAGGACCAACCATGGGCTTTTATTTGAGTTTTGAAGCTGTTTGGGGTCTCGTCGATGCTAGACTTGATTTCACCATGCGGAAGATATTGAGCTTTGATGTACGGTCAACAGATGTCCGATTGACCTGAAATTCCTGAAATTTGACAGGGAGCCTATTGGAGTCATTTTGAGATGATCCATTAGCTCTGATTTGGATAACATGGTATCGGGGAGCTCCACCGCCGGTAGGCTTGATTTTGCTTCCGAGCATCAAAGGTAGGTCAAACGTCATCGGAAAGACCTGAAATTTGACGTGCAGCCCTTTGGAAGCATGTAGAAGCTACCCATATGCTTTGTTTGATGAGTGGCGGCATCGGTGGTTCTCGCTGCCGAGAGGCTTGATCTCGCCGTTCGAGAGTTGATGGAGGGTCAAACGGTGTCGGTTTGACTTAAAATTCGACATGGGGCCTTTTGGAGGTATTTTGAGATCATCCATAAGCTCTAATCGAAGATTTGTTATCTTCAATACTGTCGTCGCCGGGAGCTCCTGCTCAGTCGTTGGAGGATTGAAGTTAGGCCAAATGGTGTCGAAATGGCCCGAAACTTCATGTGTACCCTTCTTTTGGCTATTTTGAAGGATCTTGCAGTTTTTGTTTGATTCTGACAAGATCTGATGCTTGAAACGGCTCTGCCTGTTTGTGGTAGGATGCGGTTCCATGTAACTTTTGATGTTGAAGAGGCAAAGTGACTTTTTTGGTGTCAACAATATTCATTCAAATATTCTTGATATGTGTAAATTTTGAGAAATTAAAGATCAATCATTAATATAAAATGGATATTAATCACTCTCCAGGTACACCATGATGCGCAAAAAGTGTATCTACTATTTCATCTCGTATCCACCGGGCTCGATTTGTGTTGTGTTATAGGCCCATTGGCTGGGCATTGCATAGCCTTCTAGGTCAATGGTTAAATGGACCACACTGAATTGATTTATGCTTGAAGGCCTGATAAACTTTTAGCACAAGGGCCTTGCATTTTGCATACTTGGTTGGCTTGGGACTGACTTTATGGACGTAGATCAGATCTGAGAAGATTTCTAACACCTAGTCCCCGATCCATAAGAAAATTGCAATAAGGAAATGAATCTAGAGAGAGAAAGAGAGAATTCTTAGAAATTTGAACTAGAGAAAGAGAAGTACTTTGAATTGTAGAGAAACGAGAGATCTATAAGATGAGAGAGATCCTTGGGAAAGATAATATCGGTCATTTGTAGAGATCCTCCTCTTCTTCTTGCTAGGAGCTCAGGTCTAGGGTTTCTAGAGAGAGAAATGGAGGGAATTCCTGGAGGGAAATGAGAGAGAAGAGAGAAAAGAGAGGGAAATGAGAGATAAGAGGTGAAGCTTGTTTATGATGGGAGGATCTTGTTTTTATAGTTTGTGTTGGAAAGGAAAGTACTAAAGTGCCCTCATTTGGTTAGTTATAAACTAGGATAAGTACTTAGGTTATTTGGTATTTTTAGGTGGAATTGAAATATTCTCATGTGTAAACCCTATTACTTCTAATTACTGGCAAGGGCCTTTGACCAACCAACAAACTATTCAAAGTCTAATAAACGCCATATGGAACTTAAAAAATACAAAAAGGGGCTAAATCCAAGAAATTAGGCTAAAATACTAGGAAAATACTATATTGCCCTTAGTAATCCCTACTAATTAGTTTAATTAGATATATGATACTATAATTACACAATTAAAATAAAAAGTGAGGGTCGACAAGGGGTGGGGCCTCACACATGATGTCATGAATTTTATACATTGTCTTAAAGAAAATATTTCCCAAATCATAGAACTTGATAAATATCAGATGTGTATTTACTTTTCAGAAAATATTATATTTCGTGTTCTATAAAAAATGAATTTGTCTGCTAGTTGTAGAAAATGTATGATAAAAAAATTGATAAATCCCATGATATAATGGAAAATAGTGCAGACAAGATTTTTTAAAAAAATAATGTGAAACCAGAGTCAAACGACCTAGGTGACATTATCTGAATTTCCGTTATAAAAGTGGAAAATTTGGATTTAAGGAGGACCAATATGTCAAAAGAAAAAAATCTTTTGTGGCCATGATTGACTGTTATTATGTTGTTTACGTTAATAGGAATTTTGTTGTTTCTTTAAAGATGGATATAAATAAATGAAAAACTTGACGCTAGTTTGGAAATTCTAGTCTAATCTAATAAGAGAGAGTTAGATTAGATGCAGAACAAATGAATTTAATTTTGAATTCCCAATTTTTATTTAGCCCATTTGGTCAGATCCTGAAGAAAAACTCTTCACAGAAGTATTTCCTTAAAACTCACAAACAAGGTAGGACTGTTCCTTTTCTGGGAGAAACACTCTTTTACAATGATATACTCTTCTAGGGAAGTTGGTAATAACCTTAGGATGTGATAAATTGTAAACCCATCTAATCTACAAGATCACCCATCAGGATCATATGGGACTTTGTGGCTACATCACATGCTTGGTTAGCCAATTCGTGTATTATACATGTATACACATATCAGATTTAAAAACTGACTATTCATCCAATTATCAATAGGAGGAAGTATCAAAGACTGAGGAGACGAGAATTGGAATGCAGGGGTGGCAATGAGTTGAGCCAGGTTGGTTTGAGCAAGTAGGGCAATAAGTGCATATGCAACCTGCACTTGACCCATTGCTTCAATTTGAACCCAACTCAGAACTTAAAAGGTCAAAGCCTAAATTGATAAGTTTATTGTAGCGAGTAATATTACCATTAGTTGGATTCAAATTGATTCAGGATTTCATTAGAAGAAACACCAAACACAAAGATCACAGAAAGAACAAAAGAAAAGAGATAGGGAAAGTACAAGAGAGATGCACCACCACCCAACCCCAATTACATTATTACACCCACTCAGATTAAGAATTAGAACTCAGAAGGTCTTAACTTCTTTGTATTCTGATAATGGCAGATTTGGCGCTTCTGTCCGGTCCCTCTTTTTAATTTTGTACTGTTTATGCATGCGCTCTCTCTCTAGAGGAAAAAAACAGTTCAATAAAGAAGACAACCCTTCCTCTGTCTGAAACCTTTCTAAGTTAATTTTCTGGGCCTTTGTCAGCATTTCCTCACTGAACGTATGCGTTTCTAGTTTTGATGCGATTGGTCACTGAAAATTAAATTCGGAAGATAACAAAGACAGTACCACACAGAATCCGTTGCCTCTTTGTGGTGGGGCCCACCTTCAAGTGATCCAACTCTACCGTCCACTTGCATGTCCTTTTGCTAATGACATTACTTTTGATAAGAGTAATGCTGATGGGGTTGAAACGCATACGTTACAAGATACAAGGTTAAAATTTCAGTTTTTAGAGTTTAAATTGGCTTTGGATGTTGTGTTTTCATCCACAGGAGAGTGTAACTCCGATCAAAGTGATATCAGGTGCTTGATGGATTTATAGGGTTGGACCTCGAGTAGCACAGGATGCATCAATGGTATAAGGAATCACTTTTCACCTGGGGCATCAAGGATCAACCCATGCCACAACTACTAGATCGTTGGGTTTGTCTTTTTGTAGTTTGGATTAACCAGATTGGTCTATTGTGTTGGTCAATGACTGTCTTGGTAATTGTACCGGGCTTTCTTAGGGGTTTAAAACATGAGCGGCGCCACATTGATCACTTGAGATTTGAAAAAATATTTAAAAATAAAAAGTTTTACGTCATAAATTGAACTTATAGGAAGCTTTTAAGCCCACTCAAGTGAGGGCACATTTGACAGCAGTCTTCATGGTGAAATCCTCGCCGACTTTCCTTGCTTGCGTGGAAATCCATGTTTGAAAACATTTGGGAACAAGGAAAGAAAACATTCACTCTCCACGTACGCATGGATTTCATGCATCGTACCACCCCCCATCGGATCCTGTAAATCATAGATTTTAAAGGGGAGATATATATATCATTTTTCTTCGCAGAACTTCAGCCCCCGACTCCTCTCTCGTTTCGAATCCCTCTCCCTCCTAGACGAAACCATCTTCTCTTTTTCACTGCTATTGAGACGGTTGGCGATCGGACTTACTGCGACGGGAGACGACCACCATTCCCCTTTATGCTGCGACCGGAGAAAGCTGCTGCGACTAGACGCTCTCTCACTCCTCTCTCTCGGCAACGACAAGGCAAGTGGTCCTTCAACCAAGCATCCCTCCGGCACACTCCAGCCATTTTCCCACCGCCGGACTCCTCCGGATTCCACCATCCCTCTCCCTCCAGTCGATATTTTCAAAATCATAAATCAGGTTAGGGTTTTTTTTCCATTTTCCCCTCCATTTTCCCTTTTTTTCTTTGTGGAATGGAAGACTTTTAGTTTATGCAAAGTAGATTCAAGCTTCAACAGGGACTTGATTTCCTATTTTTTGTTCTTTATTGCTATTGTTTCATTTTCAGTCAGGATTGCTAGTGTAATTGATTTTGGATCACTTGAAAAATATGCACCCTATTGGCATTCAAATGTAGAAACCTAGACCCAAGGTCCTTCTTTGGCAGTAAGATTGTGACTTGGACATGCATTACAGTGTCAAACACCGGAAGCAAAAAGATATAGCCAGTAAGGAAAGGATAATCAATGTTGTCCAATGACTACTAGGGAAGGGGCCATTTTTCTATAAGCCAATGGGTATCCAGCATCAACAAAGATGTTATACGAGAGATTTATTGTTGCACTCTTTTTTGCATGCCCAAATATCTTTACACACTTTAATCTATCAACAGAGGAGGAATTGGAATATTTCAAAGTCTATCATAGCTAGTGGCCTTGCATTACATTGTAGCCCTTGTGAGCAATCTTTTTGTTAACACATTTGATAGTAGCATGGCTAAAGCTGTACAAGGTCACAGGAAGTTGGAAGATAACCAGTTTACTTGTGTTTTATCCGGAAGAGTAAATGTAAAGTTTTGCACATTACTTCTTCACTTGCTGTGATTAATCAAATATGGTTTAAAAAAATGTCTAGGACTACTTTCCCACAGTTTAATTTCACTTTTCCTCTTGAAACATGGACATTTCTTTAGTATTGGGAAATATATTACTCCCTTTGGTCCATATCAAATAAAAGTTGTAGAGTTTAAATTGATTTTGGCTAAAATATAGTTCAGAAATAAATTAAAAAAGCTTAGGGACTAACAACTAATTTCTAATACTACAGCGTGAACTGCATGTAATAACTAAGCCAACAAAAAAGGACCTTACAATGAATTCCTTTTTTAGAAAGATTGCCTCAGTTTGGCTGGGGCCCACTAAGGCACCTAATAATCATATGAGTAAAGGGATGATGTAAGTATGATGTACACTTGGAGCTAGGAAGGACAGGGCTGTCGATATCCCTTTATTTAGGTCAACCTAACTTTGATATCATGGCCTCAAAGTTTAATAGTCATATAATTTCTTTTAGTTTATTGTCACTCAATCCAGCATAAATATTGATTTGATCAGTGTCAAGTTACACCAAAAACCTTTTCTGAACTCTTTATGTAAGAAGAATTTACTGCATTTGCGGTAAAGAGTTTAGATATGGTTTGGTAGCTTCACTTATGTTTCAGATCAGTGTAAAGAATTTGCTGCATTTGCACATTCAGCAGGTGTCTAATTCAAATTGTGGATCTTAAGATCGATAGGATGTGGTTGGCAGAGTCATCTGTCTCTGAGTCTAGATGTAGTTTGGATTAAGGATTTCTGCTATCCATACATTTCCTGTTTCCCCTCATTACTTTGCGTCTGTTATTGAATGACTTTTCCTTTTTTGGAAGCTTTATCATGAGAACTTTGTATTATTTTGTTCTACTCATTGTATCAAGTTTGTTGCTATTGATGATGTGCTTGATTTAAACTGTCTCCCATTTTTACTTCTCAGTATGTTCACACCGCTCTTTCACTCTTATTTATATCAGTTGTGTAGCCTTCTATGGAGAGAAAGAAAACATACAGTTTTGTTTTACTTGCATACCTCCTTTTTCTTTTCTGATAAGATTGTTAGTGGGCTGGATGAGGATAAGCCCTGATTTGTCTTTGCTGTTAGTCAGATCCTATGAACCTAACCGAGTCTGTTTCATTCAGTCCCAAATATTTGTTAACTTAAACCCCCCCCCCCCCGGCGGAAGTGGAGTCATGAGTTTGGAAAATGTCATTGACTCTGTAATAGGCATTGCTGACATAAATACATAACAGTTGATAATGAGTAGACAACTAAAATATTCTTTTTCATGGATTATAGGAATGGATATGCTGCTTTTGGGTTCTTTGAAATGCACCTAAGGTAGTTTATTGGTACATACATTTTGCCAAAATTTTTGAAAAATAAAAAAATATTTTTTTTCTTTGTTTTTGTAGAGATGCTCATGTTAGAAGGATTGGTGCAAGGATTCTCCTATTTCAGTGTCTTTGCTAGAACATAATTAACATTAGCTCATTTTTACATTTTTTTCTTTTTTTAGGATTATTGGGAAAAGTTAAATGTACTCTTTTCTAATTTGGACCAAAATTTTCATAAATCCATGAGAAATAACGGATAGCGTGTATAATTACAAGATGTTTTGATAGGCTGAGATGGATAGGATGATTGGGATGAAGATTAGTGTGTATGCTTAGGTAATGTTTTGATAGGCTGGGCACGATTAATGCTACTGAAGTCGTAGTTGTACAGTTTTTAAACCACATAATTGATGAAACCACATTTAACAATTTGAAATTGCATTAAATTACTATGGTTATGCCTTTTTAATATAATATGTGCACCGGTTATAATATTTCGAATATTTCTCTAAAGTTTCTCTAAAGCTGAATTATTCTAGTATTATATTACATGGCAGGAAGAGCTCATCATAATGTTTTCTTTAAAATCCAAGTTTAAGTCATCTGCTAGACAAGCAAAGAAACAATAGAAGGCTTCCACAAGGCCATCAGTGACACCTAGTTGTTCAGGGAATGGTGCTCAGGCAGGTACATTTAATCCAATTTCAGGCAAATTCCACTCACTAGAATCAACCCTAACTGCCTCTTCTCCACCTCAGAATGGATGGTGCCAATAACAATGGCTATCATCCTTAATGAAGGCCGAGTTGAGGAGTCTATTACATGGGTTTCTGAAGGGGGTGAAGAAGGGGAAGAGCAGAAAGATACAAACCTCCACAGTGGTAGTAATCTGACAATTGATATCACAGAAGAGCTTGCTTGAATAACAGAAATGGCAACAAGGACCAAATGCTCAAAGCATGAGGTTGAAAGGACTGTGGTGACATGTGAAGGTAATTTTGAGCCCACACATGAGATGTTAATAGTGAAAAAGCAAAAACATGCGACTGCACAGCCAAAGCTGGAAGGAACCCGTGAACCACCATCTAGCAATTGTAGGAAGTTGGCAGTATCTGATGCAGAGAACCCTATGAGGACACTAGCAAAGTATGTGCTTCAATGACAAATCAACCAAAGAAGGAAGAAAGAGATTTTAACTACACAAAGGTTGTGGTCCCTGCAGTGGCACTACCTGGAAATAGAAACTTGTAGTCTTTGAGATTTTCTCGTTGTGTTATTAATGTGCTTTATGGATGGAGTTGATTTATTAAAGATCGTGGAAGAAAGGACTCTTTATATGAAGTGATTGTATATAGTTTGATTTTACATGTACCTAAACAGCTCAGAAGAACAAAGCTCTGCCGTTAAGGGGAGACTCTTGTCAAAATTTTTATTAGTTATTCTATGTGTACAAAATTGGTTTTTTTTATGATCGATTAGAGGACATGCAATATTTTTTGGGTTACATTGAATGAATTTGAAATGGAGATAATTTGGTGTTATTTATTTATTTATTATTATTATTTTTTAAGGATTCCTCTCCGGTTACCAAACTTGGATTTAAAGAAATCATAGTTGATTCCTCTGTGCTCGCCAAACATGGAATGTGATGAATCCCCTCCCTCATAAATGCTCAAGTAAGAAAGTTTGATTATGCAGAACCAATGATTCTTCCAAAGAAAGGATTCCTCTCCTATTACCAAACGTGCCCTAAGAGTTTAATCCCACATTAGCTAACTTTACACCTTTTTTATGTTGCTATGGTAGTGAACAAAAGTCACCATAAAATACCCACCGTCTAAGTTAATGGGCCACTTGTCTACCAAAATAAAAAAAAAAGTTAATGGGCCCTCATTGTTGATATGCGCTCTAGCAACGACTTTTTCGAACTTAAAGAAATTGGTGACATCGCTTGAAAATCAGCGGAGACAAAGAAGGATATCGTATACCAATCGGTTTATTTGCTTATAAAATTGGTGTTGATTTTACCAGTAGCAACTGCGATGGTAGAAAGAGCTTTTACATCAATGATGTAAATAACAGGTTGCGTAACCAAATGGGAGATCAATGAATGAATTACTGTTTGGTCACATATACTGAAAAGGATGTGGTTGCTAGTGTTGACACTGAAGCTATTATCCAACGATTTCAACACATGAAAACCTGTTAAGGGCAACTGTAGGAGTATGTATTTGGATATTTCTTTTGGATTAAGAACTATTATTAACAATGTATTAAACTTTCTTTGCTTTTTTTTTTTTTTTGTTATAATTCAATATTATCTTTGTCGGATTATCGGAAATAGATTATTTGAGAATCTTATATTATGCTTGTTGAATTATCAAAAGTAGATGACAGATGTTGATAAAGGGGAAAATAAGTTCATTCGATTTGCGGAAAATAAGTTTTTTGTTGACCCCATTGACTTAAATTCTTAAAGCCGCCACTGGTTTAAAAGGGTTTCTGGAGTTCTTTGAGGCCAAGAAATAATAGATTATATATATATATATATATGATAAATTATAAAAAACGCCCCACTTTAAAAAATGCTCACTTTTTCATTGTGTCGATCAAGTCTTTTCACACACACTAAATACCCCCACCCGAATAGTCACAAGTCCAAATTTAACATTTATCCAACTTCTTCTCATCATTGGATTGAAATCATAATGGTCATCACCCTATTATGTAAGGGAGAATATAGCGGGGCCGACTTTATATAATATTATACTGTATTTTACACAATTTGCTAAGATGAAGCTGATAACAATCCCACACGATGCTTTCTTTTCTCTGTGTCATTTTGCGATTTAAATAGATGCTTTTAATTTGTCTCTTGGTTCGATGAAATTGAGATTGACACTAGCAATAGTTCATTGTCGTATTACTCTTTTGGGTCATCAACATCATTTATGCTTTCTTCTTTGTTGGACCATTATCTCCCATTCAACAGTTATGGAGTTATGCTCCCATCCTGTTTATAAAACCTTTGTTTCGCTGTTAGCAATTCCATCCTTGTGCTTGTATGACTTGTATTCTATGGTATAATCCTTGGGATATAGGATTAGATGTGTGTTCTTCAAGATAACATAGTACAAAGAACCTCTTTCACTGCTAGGATATTTTTCTTGGAGTAAACCCCCTATCTGAATTTATTTTCCAATTCTACACCTCATTTGTATCTAATATTTAACAAGAATATCTAATGTTGAAGAGAATTCTAAGAGTAGCATCAAAAGTACTTAACTGGCTCACATGTTCATCCAAACATTGCCTATCAGTGATTACAACATTATATATGAAAATAGTATTGATAAAATAATTTACTACATCCTTAAACTAGTGATGACTAAAAACCTGTAACCCTATTTTAGGATGGATATTTTTAAAGTACTTTTTATTTTTTAGTTTTATAATAATTCTAACTGATGCATATAATTAGGTTCTTATTACTTTTATTTTATTTTGTTTTGCATTATTGTCCTTAAACCACCCAAAAGAATAAAGCATGTCCATTTTTACCAATTAATACATGTATATCACAAATTAAGGAGGAGAAAATGCCAAAAGCTGGATAGTTTTTTTTTTTTTTTTTTTCCCTTTATAACATAGAGGAGGTTTACAATGCTTTTAACATTTATGTGAAATTGTGGGTTTTAACTTCAGGCGAGGTTCAGAGACGAGGGTGAATAATAAAGTTGTGAGGAAAAACTTTGCATGCTCTAAAGAAGGTTCTAGGAAAGAAATATGAGGCGATGAATCTATAAAGTAGAGACGGACCTTAGATACGTGGGAAAATTGTGTGGCATACATTCAAAGTAAAAAAAAAAAAAAAAAAAGGAGGGGCAATGGGTGATATCTAAAATTATTGTGGAAGATATTCATTTATTAAGTACCTCTAGAAAGACTCATATGCTACAATCACACCGTATCAAATTAGAGCCACAGGCGGGTGTGCGATATAAAGCTACTTTTACTGAGACAGATTTTCGAAATCAAATTAGAAACAAAAGATCATGATGGTGAAATGGTCTTTGAGTACTTTAGACAAATGAAAGAGAGAGATCCAAGATGTTATTTTGCTATTGAGAAAGATGATGATGTTCACATTAAATATGTGTTTGCGCTGATTACTATTTTTTGAAGTCATATAAGGAATTTGGGGATGTTATTTCATTTGATACAACATACATTACAAATAGATATGGTCTTATTTCTTTGTGCGTTCACTGAAATTAATCACCATGATCAATCAATATTATTTGGATGTTGCCTAATATTAAATGAAACTTTTGATACATTCATGTGCTTTTCAACAAATGGCTTGAAGCAATGCCCAGGGACCTGCCAAAGGCAATCTTACTGGACCAAGATTCTGCAATGACAAAAGTAATTAAGTTCGTTTTTCCTATCACATGCCACCGTTATTGTTTGTGGCATATTATACAAAATTTACAAAAGAATGTAGGTGGAATTGTGATTCATAATCAGGACTTCATCAAAACATTTAAAAAGATCGCACACAATTCTATCACAAGAGAACACTTTGAGTTGGCTTGGAAGAATATGTTGATGGACTTTGATCTTGTAGACAATAAATGGCTGAAATGGATGTACGGTATTCGTGAGATGTGGGTGCCAACGTATCTAAGAGACGTATTTTAAGAAGTGAGAATATCAATGCATTCAGCAATATGTGACACAAAAGAATGGATTATATAATTTTATGTTGCAATCTGAGTGAGGCATCGCAACTAAAAAATATCGTCACTTGAAGAATGATCGTGACACTATAAATGGAAGACCAAAATTGATGACATATTCGCCAATCGAGAATATATACAAAAAGGATGTTTTACAAGTTTCAAGAACAGTTCACATATATAACATGCAGCATTGTTGAGTTTATGTATGATGACATCGAGCAATGAGTTTGTAATGTTTGCCGTACTTTTCAAAAAAGTCCGACAAACAAGTAAAATGTTTGAGGAATTCCATGTGGACATATCATTTTTGTTTCCAAATAAGAGAAAATTTATAAATTGCCTCAACAGTATATTCTAAAAAGAAGGACAAGGAATGCAAGAATAGACAATGAATCTAACAGTAGTGCATGCTTTTCATGTGATGGTTCATTGCTTGCATGACATGAAGATTTATCATATGATGCTGCAATAGTCGTTGATGAGGCATCCATGTGTAAAAAAGCAAACAAAAATGCAAAAAAGGGTATTCGTGATATAATTGAAAAAGAAGTAACGATAAAAGCTGACCATAAGAGAAGAGACAAGGGGTCTTATCATGAAGAGAGATATCTTGCACTAAAGCATGCTAAGAAAAATGGTCGTTCAAAGAGATTGAAGTCTTCTCAAGAAAAAGCAATGATAAAACCACGACATTTCCGTGGATGTGGCAAGCGTAATGTTGCACACGGATTAGAACTATAGGTTCTGTCAATGTTTTTGGTTTGAAGTAGAACTTCTGGTTCTATCAAATCTAAAGGTTTGAAGTAAAACTTCTGATTCTAACAATGTTTCAAGCATAATAGATCAGAACTTCTGGTTCTGTCAAATCTTTATGTTTACTTTTATAGCCTTATAATAAGATATAGCTTATTTGGGTCTTAATAAAAAAATTTAAGTTCAATTTAAGGATATGAATCTACAGGTTTATATCAGTATTCAAACAGTATTCAAACTTCTAAGGCTGCTGGTCTATAGATCGGTGAACTTCAGGTTCAAATTTAGAACTTCTGATCAATTTTGTAATCCATTCACATAATTAGTATTGATAATTTCAATTCCATAAAAATAAAACATACAAAATATTGAACAATAAACAAACACCATGATTGTTGTAAACAGGCATCCTAAACTAATTGCATGCATTCTAATTGGAGTCCGAATGGCCAAGATATCACAATCTAAAGTTTCGACGGTGATCAAAACAGGGAAACAACACAGGGACAGTGCAGGAAATCCTTGCGGGGAAGGAATCCGCACATAGGCAATTCAGGGGTGTTAATGGCTAGGGCAACTCTAGATCAACCAAAAGCCAACTCACCTTCAGCTGGATTTGTGTTTTGTCTTCTGGCCCTAGTCTTAAATCAGGCCTCCTTCTCTGGCCCAATATTTAAACAAACTAGGCCTGAGCCTTTGAATACTTAAAGGTCCCGTCTAGCCCGGCATATTTATCACAAGGAGCACATATTTTTTAGGCAAATGAGCTCGGCCCAAGCTTAACTCCTAGGCCAGTGGATAACAAGCAAGCCTAAACATTATTTCAAAAACGGCCCATATGTCATGGACCAATCCTCACTAAACCATATTATTAAATCCACAGTCAACACCAACACAGCTACAATCCTTAGACGCAAAAAGAGTCCTTTAACTTGGTTGCGCTGCGATCAGAGTTAACCTATAGCTGTTAGCCTGTAATGGGTTTTAGGAGAGAACAAAAAAATTCTTACACATGATATACACAAAAACTAATTTACCTACACCAGGTTAACAAAGATCTAAACGGCCCTCAAGGAACGATTAAGGGCAAAGATATTAATTTAGCACGAGAATCCAAACAAAAGCACACACGTATTATATAAAGTTAGACTACGCTGCAAACCATTAAGAATGATAAAGTGGTGACACAATTTTTGTGATAATGATTGTGACCCACATTTAAGAATGACAAAGTGGTGACACAATTTTTGTGATCCTGATTGTGACCCACATTTAAGAATGACAAAGTGGTGACACAATTTTTGTGATTGTGGACATATGACCCATCTTTAGAAATTAAAATGTGGTGCCCACCTTTAGAAATGAGAATACGAGGACATGTTCATAGGATTTACAATGTGGGCCCACCTTTATAGAATATTGAGTTTGAAGGGCTTTATTAAGGATTGTGATCATTTGATATTGAGCATAACCATTATGCACTACCAAATCTGACACTTGGACTGATATTAGGCTCACCAATTTTATTTAATCTCAAAGTCCAATTTCTCCATAGGACATTCGGGCCACATAAGGTGGGCTCTTTAAAAAGACAGCATACATTTGTCTTTTGTGGGTTATCTGTAGGAGATGGGGCCCACCATTTGGAACTTTCCATTTGAATCTTAACGGGCCCGAGCATCAGCCCATCCAAGTTGAGTTGCACATGGGCTGGGTTTGGCGGACCACGTTTGATCTCTGCCCTCCTTGGGTCTGGCCCAACCTAGTTTCATATTGGAATCCTACACTTTTTTTTTGTAAATGTAAGGACATTGTCAATGTCTGCATATGGATGACAGGTGGCCTGTTGATGGTTTATCCACTAAAAATCAGCTCTATTTAAAGTATCTGGCCATCTCACTTAGCTGAAGAAAAGCAATGATTGAAATTGAAATAGGCACAAATGCCAATAAATAGCTTATCATATTTACTCTTGATACAATTATTAGGGGTTTTGACATATTAGTTTGATCCCATTTTTTCCTATTTCATGATGAAGGTTTAGATAATGTCATCAAAGTTATTTGACGCTGATAAATGATTTTTTTAAAACTTTTTTGCCCTGGATCTCTTGATGTAATGGAAATAGTGCATGCCTCAAAAATAGATAATTTCCATGATACCCGATGGTAGAAATGAAAAAATAGGATAAGATGTGTATTTATTTTTCACAAAATATCATTTTTTGTATTCTATAAAAAATGAATTCGCCTGCAAATTGCAGAAAATGTATGATACAAAAAATGATAAATTACTTGATATCACGGGATTTGGTGCAAAAAAGTTTTTAAAAAATAATGTGCACCACTGTCAAACGAATATGGTAACATTATCTGGATTTCGGTTATAAAATTGAAAAATCCGGATTTAAGGAGGATTAATAGGTCAAACCCAAAATCTTTTGTAGATTATTATTTGGCAGTTTATGTTAATAGGGATTTTGTTGTGAATTTAAACAGAGATAGAAATGCATGAAAAACTTGGGGCTCTTTTGGAGATTCTAGTCTAATCTAATAGGAGAGAGTTAGATTAGATGCAAAACAAATAGCTTTAATCTACTATTTCATTTACCATATTATTAAATCCACAGTCAACACCAACACAACTACAAACCTAGACCCAGAAAGAGAGTCCTTGTAACTTGGTTGCGCTGCGATCAGAGTTAACATGTAGCTGTTAGCAACGGGTTTTAGGAGAGAACAAAAGAATTCTTACACATGGTATACACAAAAACTAATTTGCCTACACCAGTTTAACAAAGATCTAAACGGCCCTCAAGGACCGATTAAGGGCAAAGATAATTAATTTAGCACGAGAATCCAAACAAAAGCACACACTTACTATATAAAGTTGGACCACGCTGCAAACCATTAAGACAAAACACTAGTAGAGCTCAAGTAGATAGGTATCATATCCCTTTATATTGATATAGAAGATAAAAGAGCTAAAGCTCTTAATCTCCAAGTAATGCAAGGAGGAAGGCCTTGTAGTCCCCGGAAGTGTCCTTAGCTATTGCATGGGCTAGAGGAACATTGTTTCTCTTGTAATACACCTCCTTGATCTCCTGCAAGTCCTTCTCTGCACGTGAGACAATCACGCGCGTGAGAGTACCTTCATCTGTCCCGTGATTAATTATCGCATTACGCAGTAACTGAAAAAGAAAGGAAAAAAAAAAAGAAGTCATGAAAGTGAAGAATATGATTAACTTGGGTATAATTTTGTGAAGATTATGATAATTTTCCCCTTTATTTCTCACCTTTTCGAAGTATTTGCATGGGGAAGTGAGGCTCTGGATTGTTGCCCGCAATGCCAAGAAGAATTCATTCTCGCTATCAGCTGGTAGACTCTGAAAATTGCATCCCAACATTAGAAAAAACTCATTTTCCTCAATTGAAATTCTAAAAAGCCAAAGCAATATGTATTATGATTTGCATTTGAAGGAAAAATACAACCATCTTTGGAGATGATGAGTGTTGATGTGGTGGCCACTCAATGGGATGAGTCATAGTTAAAAAGTAGGAGGATTGTACTATACCATTTCTCACATTTTCTATGCTTTGTGTCATTATGAAATCATCATACCCATCAATTTAGTAAAGATGTCAAGATGATTCTGCCCTCTTTGATTTGTGGGTATGGAAAGATCATGATCAATGATTGTGGGAGCATCATTTGAGTTCATGCTGCTAGTGACTATACCCTTTTTTTCCGTTCTTTGAAAACAGAGCACGCAATAATATGAAAACATCTCGAACAAGAATAACCATTTCATTGATATTCTCTAGACCATCATCCCATTTAACTGAGGTTTGTTGGGCACTCGTTTTGCAACGTAGAATCACTATGAATTTTGCAGATTTTTCAAGGATGCCTGCTATTTTGACACCAATCCTCATATTCAAGCTGGAGATGAGGAGCAAAATATTTGTTAGGGTCTGAAAATTCCAAGGCCATAGTTGAAGCTTGTCCGTCCCCGCTGGGTCCAGCCCAAGGGCCAGAAAGTCAAGCCCAACAAGTTCAGCTGTCTGGGCTAACATTTTTGGTCTTTAGATAGAATCGCGACTAGATGACCAAAATTATCCAGAGACCACACGCAACCGACTGAAACTCAATCAGGAACACCTTGTCTCTCAATCCAATCCAGTTCCAAGCTGGCCTGGCTTAGTTGTGTCAGAGAACACTTACAGATTCTAGGAATGGTTAGATATTAGTTAGAATTAGATCCTTATTCATAGAGCTAAGGGTAAGGTTTAATTTGAATTTGAAATTTGTGTTTCATCTTTATAAATTGAGATCCTTCTCCTAAACGAAAACTTATAAAATGTTGCACCATAAAATGTTGGTCAGATATCCTGTATCCATACCTTGTTAATGGTAGTTCCATACTCGTCTTTGTAGCAGTTGAAAGTCGCATTAAGCTGAGCCTTGCTTCTTGTGGTCAAGATCCGAATGACTTCTTCATGACCAAAGGCCTTCTCGTCGATGGCGTCGTGAAGAGTTTTTGCTTCTGCATTTGCAAGCCTTGTGTCTATTTCACCACCGTCGTACCTGTATGTGCCCACTAAAGCGACCAAAAGCTGTGACACAATTCGAGACCAACAAGATCTAAGTGACTGCACATACCACATTAAGTCCAACAAGTTACAAAACGAGTTAGAATTTGTGCTTGAGGGCTTGCCTTCCGTATGTCGCCAGTGAAACGCACCGCAACATCTTCTTCTAGGGAATGCTTGTAGCACGACTGGTAGAACTTCTTTACTGCCAAGAGTTCTTCAGGAGAGCTGACACATGCTATTTCTATGATCACACGAGGGTCGGGAGTGGGATTGGCCTTCCTCACTTCTGTATAAACCAAGATGGCCTCTCGCTCGGCCGGGCCAAACATCCAACGATACATTGCTTTCTGATCACAAAAATCAATTTCAGCGTGTTCTTAGACAACTAAAATTAATGGGTTATCACAATACGAAAATTAAGTTCTTGTAATATCCATTTTGAACTCCAAGGGCATCAGGGGCCATGTCAGCATGAACCCATGTTGGAAGGATTATAATCCTATTATAAGTAGTATTGGCATATTCATTGGGTAGCGGACAAAATCTGAGATTTATTTATAATTGTTATTTTAGTGGGACTGCTCAATGAAGATGGTTATAGGATTTTTACTGTAGAGTTTTTTATAGTCATCACACGTGGACCACCATTTCGAATTTATCATTGGACCATCATATGAGGATTTGAATTGATGACATCACCTAAGTTTTTTTCTTCTACACACGTTGAGTTGCCTTGCCATTTATTTTGATGACATCACGTGTCTTGTCTTGTCATGATGTTGATGTTGGATTGGAAAAGAGTTAAAAAGGAAGTCAAACTCTAATATCTTATTAGTCCATGGGATCCGTGCAACATCAAACCGAATTGAATAATTACTCCATGGGTTTCGTGCAACACAGTGGATGGGTCGCTGGGGTCATTGATTGGTCGCTTGAGCGGACGGCATACAGTAACTCATCCGCTCGAGCGCACCTTTACTCGCTCGCGTAGTCAGTGCGTAGAAGCCTATTTTGAACACGAAACTGCCTTTTAATTTGGTTCAAATTACTTTTTTGAGTCCTACTTGCCATACAAGTATTGAGGCATGAATTAAAGTCTATATATTGCATTCCTATCTCAACTCTAGGGTATTGCTCTCCCATCCAAAAAGCTAGAGATATATTGAGAGATTTTTTTCACTCCAAAGCTTCAAGTTGCTGTGCTGAAATTCAAGTCTTTGGAGGTTTTTTTGCTACTTTTCTGAAGTGGATTCATTTTGAAGAAGCATTTTCAAGGTGGTTGGTTTAAGCACAGTGAAGGCGCAAGGCGAGTAGTCGGCAAGATCAAAGTAGTCCTTAGATTGAGTTAGCAACTGAGAAAAGGTTGTGAGTTTTCTTGTAACTTTAAATTTATAATGCTTGGTTGTTTATTGGCCTAGACAATAAGGCCCGTGGTTTTTTCCCGAGTTAAGTTTTCCACGTATAAATCATATGTCCTTCTATTTGTGTGGATTGCTTCTTTTTAATCGGATTTAGAATTAACCACTAGTTTAATCACTCAGTTTAAAATCTAGTAGAGATCTGTTTGTTGGGACCCGAGCTTGTGTTAATGCCTAATTTTTCACATGTCATTATTAGTGGACAATTAATGGCTACTTATATGGTTCAAATGTTGAAGATAAAACCTCGAAGTGACCAGAGAGCTCTGATTCCAGTCTCTTGATGAGATCCTGCTGATAAAGCTCTTCATAGGCTAGTCTTATCTGCATCCTTTGAGCTGCATCTCTATGTGCAAGGATTGAAATTATAGACTTCTCATTCGTTCCCCAACCTAACATGACACAAATTTTAAACAAATAAGTTAATGTTTTTCATGAAGTTCATGAAACTGCATAGTACATACTACATTTTTAAATGCAACTACCGGAGAAAATTAGACTAGGAGCTTAAGGGGCATAGAAAGTATCTGATCACATTTTCGCAAGCCACAGAAAGTATATATATTTCGTTAAATAGGTCATTGAGATGGGAAATGAGTTGGAATATGTGGACAAGGATAGAGTTTTTTTAATTTCCTTTGTATTGAGGACTTCATAAAGTCATGTAAATGGGGGAATTGCAGGGAGTTTCTGTAGATAGCAACTCCTGCTCCAATAGCCCCTGCCAGGGATGGATCCCTGGCAGGGTGGTTTGCACTTTCCTCTGGTCAACGTGCAGACTCAGCAAGAAAAAAAAAAGTCAGATAAATGGGTCTTTAAAAATGAGACTGAAAGTTTCGGGTATGAGATCTTTACGTTGGTCAACTCAACAAAACAACCCAATAGTGTGCAAAATAAATAACTATTCAGCGGAAATAAGATCACAAGCACACACCACAAGGATACCAAATATAACGAGAAAAACCCTAACCGATTGAAAAACCACGGATCCGAATTGGATCAACAATCAAGCACTATAAATATCGCAATTACAAGAAACTCAAATTTCCTTCCCAGATATTTCCTACCTAAGGACCGAAGTTACCTTGTGTCGCTTCACACTTCAACGGCTTCACACCTCTGATTACAACAAACTCAATCCTGCGCTTGACTCCTCAAATCTTCTATGCAAAAAGATAACCTTACACAAAGGATGCAGAAGAAACTAACGTCTCTCTAGAGAACTAGTCATCACAACTCTTCAATAAATCTCTAGAGAATAATTCTCTCAATTAAAATTCTAACTCAGAACTTCGAGAGGTGAGGTCTAACTTTAGAATAGCCCTTAAGTCCTTTAAATAGCCTTTAGGACGTGCTTAAGCTTGCCTAACTTGATTATGACTAAAACAAGGAATTTGGGCACAATAAGAATTAAGGTTTTAATTTTCGTAAGACTCTGCTACCTTGTCCGCTCAAGTGGACCTTCCATCTGCTCTGTCTTAGCGCGAAGAGGCTTTTGTCAGGTGTATGGCTATTCTGACTCATGTCCGTTCAAGCGGATGATGTTGGTCGCTCGAACAGACCCCATTTTGGATGATCCGGAAATTCAGCACTTTATTTCTTTCCAGCTTTCTTGTTTGAGTCCTTCCAGTCTTCTATCTTTAGAGTCATTTTCTAAAAATAAAAGTTACAACTCAATGGATCCACAATTTTGTCCAACCCATGGATTAGCCAATAAGAAATCCTAACAGAGACTCAACTCCAAAGGTAATTAATTAACGATGCAGAGCGAGATTCACTAAAAAAGAAACCATTGATTGGAGAAATCAATAAATAGGTGACTATCTCTAAGTCTCTATAAGAAGTCTACACTCTACAAGGAATGGACAAAGGCCTTCTAGGAATAAGGAACAAACACATAGGTTGCATACTTGTGAATATCATATTAACTAATTTAATAAAAAAGGATATTAAGTCGACGATATCATTGCCTCTTTAGAATTTGTCCAAAAGCACGGTCAATTTACGTATATACCCAAGGTCAACGGTAGCAACTTTATACTAATTTTAACTAATTTACACATAGACATTCATTTGTAACAAGTGATTTTGCCCCATTACTTAAGAGTAAAAAATACCTCATGTAGAGATATCCAGATGAAGAATGCGTGTAACGCAAATGTTTACAATTTTCTTTAGACACATTATCAAAAAGTAGATCTTGAAGGCTACTCAAATTGTTGTATGATGTGTGCATATGAAGGCCGTAGAAACATTTTATTTGCAAAAAATGTTTTAATGTGGGCATAAACCATTTTTTCAACAACATTATGATTTGGTTTGAAACCATCAGACCAAACATTATTGTGTCCATAATGCTATTGATATTTGTGCTACTTCCATAAGGAGACATCATCGGGCCAATCTTATTTGAAACCCTTCATAAAATGGTATCAATATAAAGAGAAAATACTCCAAACAGACATGGAAGAACAATGAATATAAGAGACCATTAAAGACCGCAAATGACCATCGATGAAGTAGCGAGGAAAGACGTGATGAATTGCAGAGTCTCAGACAACATAGCTTCTATAGGGTTAAATGGAAAAGTAGAACTTACAAAGCTTTCATCAAATAACTAGATTAAGGCTTTCACCTTCCAATTCAAAGATATTGGAGTAGAAAATGTGACTGATTATAAAAAAGGAAACTTAATTTTTTCAACATAATCGGACTAGTGAATGCTAATCCATAATCTAAGAAAAAAATATAATTAACCGGGGGGGGGGGGGGGGGAATATTTAATCAAATAGCATGACATAAATCAATAAACTTTTAGGGAAAAACTGCCATAAAACCTTGATTGCAAACATATAAGATCCATTTGTGTTAGATATCTTGGACCAGGCTTGGTCATATAATTACAAACATTGGCCTAGGCACAATCCATTTACTGAATGGAACACAAAAAAAAAACCTGCATCAAGCCCATGGGCACTAACTCACCCCAAATCCATCGTAAAGAAGGCTGAGTTAGGGACACCCTGCAAAGAAGGCTGAGTTAGGGACACCCTGCAACTGTGTTTTCCACCTAAGGAACTTGTTATGAACTGCCTAGGCTCAGCAAAGTTACCAAGTCAAACAACCTAACAAATCTGGCTCAGTCTGACTGACTACTTGGCTAGACTCACCCAAGTTACTTAACTAAGTGTCTGAGAACTGAGACCTCAATCAGCCTGGGTAATCCCTTGAGGCAAGACCAAGTCAAAGTGATCCTGTAAGCCAAAGAAGGGTAATCCGCAAGAGTAAGGATGGAGTGCTTCGAAAGCACCCTGAGGCTTTGTCCAAACCCCACATCGAAAATATCCAAGTACTGACTGTGGGCTTAAAAGTCAAACCTTGCCTTAACTCAACATGATCTGTTTTAAAGTTGTGCGGTCTCGAGTTCCATAAGAACTTTGGAGTTAAGCGCTTGACTAATTGCTTGACTCATACGAGTCAGTAAAGACGAAGTCCTATGGCCCCCCAATTTAAAGGGTTGAGACACCCTTTTGTTATTTCTTTTATATCTAAAACTCACTAAATAAAAATCAGCAATTTGGCTCATGTTGGTCCCATTTTTTCTTGATTAAGTTATCTATATCCAAGGAAGTAAATAATCACAGTTAGTTTGTTCAATATTTTGATTGAGAAAAGAAGAAAAATAAGAATATCAACAACAATAATAATCATGAGTGGCAGGCATAGTACCTAATGGCCGAAACACTAGGTAGCGATTGCAACAATACATAGTAGCGTAGCGGTGAGAATTTTTCAAGTAGTAAAGAAAACTCAAATTTTGTGTAGCATTGAATCTTGGATTTGTTTAGTAATTTTGAACCATTTAAGGGTAAAGACAACCTTAGGATAGCATATTGAGGAGAAGAAATAGGAGAAAATAATGCTTTAAATATAAATTGCTTTGCCCAACTACGTTTTAGATTTTAGAGGTACTATTTTTAAAATAGCGCAACTGCCTTAACTGCTAAGGTGGATGATGAAGGATAATGCGGCTGCTGCGCTAATAAGCACGGACGCTATTTTGAACTATGCTTCTACCAAAAATTCAAAACTAACTTAAAACAAACTAACAAACAACAACTATTGATCTAAGTCACTTCTTTCATAGACTGATCAATCCAATGCTGTAAATCACTTCCATTAAAAGCCCATGAATGGCTTGATAAAAAAAAATGTGGGGCCCATTGGAACAGATCTGGAAGCCATCCATTTCTCATGGAGTATTATTCACCATTAGATTGATCGATAGTTTAAGAAAATAAAAAAAACCAACAACAACTGTTAATGTAAGTCCTTTTACATAGATCAACCAAACCTTGTAGGTCACTCCTATCGCAGGACCTGCTGTAATAAAAAAAAGTGGGCCCACTTGCGTTCAGATCTTTAAGCCATCCATATCCAATGAAGCAATATTCACCGTTAGATTGCTCAATACTTTTTGAGGAAAAACAAAACCAACCTCCCTTCTTTCACACAGATCAATGAAACCGTGTATGCAATTCCGATTGAAGGGACTGCTGTATGAATGGCTTAATTTTAAAAAAGGTGGGGCCCACTTGTGGTCAGATCCAATAGAGTAATATTCACCGTTAGATTCTAAAATCTTTAGATGAGAGAGAGAAAGAGAGAGAGAGAGACCTTTTGATCTAATTCGCTCGCTTTACACACAGACCAATGCCAACGGTCGAAGTCACTTTTATTCGAGGGCCTGCATTGTGAATGGTTGATCAAAAGGTGGGGCCCAATTGGATCAGATCTTTAAGCCATCGTATCAGATGCGGTAATGTTAACCTTTAGATTGTTCACTGCTATATAAAAAGTATGATCTAGGTCCCTTCTTTTACACAGATTAATCCAACGGTGTAGATCGCTCCTACTCGAAACATGCAGTATGAATAGCTTGATAAAAATAAAAAAAAAGTATTCCAACTTGGATCAGATCTTTAAGCCATCCATGTCCAATGAAGCAATACTCACCGTCAGATTGTTCAATATTTTGATTAAAAAATGGGTCCCACTTAGATCCGATCCTCTTCCAAAAGAAAGAAACCGAAATATCAGCCCCATACTCCGATGAGCAAAGATAACCCATTTTAAGTTCAGACCACATTATCAATAAACGCCAAAAGGAAAGGGAAAAAAAAAAAAAGCCAAAGCCAAAGAATCAATTCAATTCAAAGATCATAATAAGAAGATGAAGATCAAAACCTTCAAAGGCCTTCCTGAGACTCTCAGCATCTTCAGTTGGAGATGGAACTGGGCGAGGAACTTTAAGGCTAGCCATCTTCTTCTCGCTTCCTCCTCTTCCTTGATGACTGCAATGAGAAGAGGAAAGATGCCTCTTTATATACTAAAAATAAAGGCAGGTTATGTTACGCTGTTATCAATGTAATTATGATGACATGGAGGACCATATCCAGGTGTTGATTTCTTACTGCTTGATAAGACTGCAATTATATACATATATATTTATATATATAGCAAGGCTCTCCTAAGCTCAAACTTAGGATAAAACTTGGTAAGCTAATGCTTGTGGGGCCAACTTTTGGTCTATCCAAATGGACCAAACACATGACCTATCTAAATTGCACATGTCCACCAACTTTCGGTTAAATTTGAATTTATTGGACCGTTGGATCGACTATGTATCGATCCAAATGGACTATTGACCATTAAATTTTTGGGCCCATATGGAGATGATAGAAATCACGGTTTCGGCTGATTTTTTGCAGAGAAAAAGATCACAGGGAGTCTTTTTGAAATCCCCCCACCCCCATCCCCACGTGGGTCCTCAGGTGAGCCCTACAACACACTTGAGCTTACTTTATCCTAAGATTGAGCTTAGGAGAGCTGGCCCCATATATATATATATATGAAGCGAAGTGGTTTCAAATTGAAATCAGTTCCAATTCGCTCCAATTGATTTTGACTCATCTAATTTAATTTAATTTGACCCTAACAAATGGGTTGGGTCAGGGTAAATTAGATCGGGCCAGATATAAAGCACACTTTTAGACCTAACCTGACCTGTGTATTTTTAATGACGTGATAAAAATTAATCATGTTGTTTACCGAGACCCGAGCTCAGGACAATGTGGATTTCAAAAGTGTAACCCTACCACTACACCACATAGCATCTTTTTGTTAATAATTATCAACAAAAACGTAAAAATAGTTAATGAGGAAGGGACTCAGCCCCACTTTGAAATATTGACCGGGAGTTGGAATTTATCTATAAGGTATTTAAAAAAATAACTATATTTTTATAATATTAATCCCTATAAATACTGTTGTTATTATTTTTATACTTATGCATTGTGCTTTAAGCATGGGTGATCAGACTTTTGAAATTATTATTTTATATAATTTCCTATATAGTCATTAATTTTCTATGGCAACCATTCTACAATAAAACTAAACTCAAATGAATATATAATATATGGAATTGATCAACAAAAATAATAAGTTTCATAATTAATAAGAAAATGAAAATATTATTAAAAAAAGAAACACTCGTGACAATAACGTAGAGCTAAATAGGAGGCAGAAAACTTTCCATGTAATTGATATGCTACCATGCACGCTTGCTGAGGGAGAAAGGGTGAAGTTTGGTTTATTTTCTTTTTTGTGTGTCTGGCTTTAACTTTTACAAATCGTGATATAAATGGAGTGGAACACTACGATAGACCCCATCTATTAAAAATTACAATCATTAAGACAAACATCCTTGCTATTTATGGGATACCTCAAATTTTCACCTCATTATATGTTATTTCTACGGTCAAATTGATTCTTGATAAAAAAAAACCACAAAATACTAGAGTTTTCCAAATAAAGTTTTTATTTATTTATTTATTTATTTTTTTGTGATTTGGACTCTCCATCATGCCTTTTGTCTATTAAGAAACTCCAAATATCATCATATTTCTATCAAGGCAATAGCATTTGAGTGTTAATGGGTCCTAGTGTCTAAGCGCCACCAATCAAAGGAATTTTAAGTATTTTTGTTTGTTCTAATTATATGATTTTTTTCTTTTTTTTTAGAATGTGAAATGTTGATTTCTTGGTTGTATGTTTATTTAATCCTTAGTCTTTTTTATTTAATCCACTCTCGGTTCTTGGTTCTCTGATTTCCTTTTTATCTATTGATTTTTATTGTACACTTTTTGTTAAGAATGCGGAACTAATTGTAAAAAGAATATCCAATAATATTGGTTCATCTAAATAAAGAATTAAGCTCATTCGTATTATTATCATTTTCTACTTTCTCCAATATAATTCTATTTCTCTATGTCAACAAGAGAACTTTCATTTTTCCCATTCATTTACTTTTAAGTTCATTGTATTTTATTAGAGCAACTTCAATAAATTCTTTTGTTTCTTTGCGTCTCTTTTAGTACCATCTCAGGTCTCATTTGTATGCTTAGTTTATATCAGTGTTCAACCAATTTTAAAATGTGAGCATCTTGAGACAATTGGTGCAATTATTAAACGTTTCAATTTGAGAGGTAAACCTTTTTTAATTCATTTAATTTTGAGTTCATCATATTTTATTTGAGCAATTTTAATTATGTCATTTTAATATGATTTATACAAAATAATCATCATTTTAAAATTTCTATAGATTTGCAATATTTTTATGGTTTGTATTTGTATGGTTTTAATTGATTGTGAGTTTCTTTTTTTCCCCTTTTTTTTTCAACTTTTGGGTATTGGGTTCTCCTTGTTTTTTTTTTTTTCCTTTTAAATTACTTTTTATCATGGGATTTTCTGTGAATTCTCATTTTTCTCATGTATTCTTTTTTAATGCTTATCATTATGATTTAATTATTTATTTTACTTCCATTGGGTTCTTTAAGTTCTCTTTGCAAAAATCTTTTTATGGATTTCTCTTATTTCTTTTGTGGCTTCAGATTTCCATTTTTGAGTATTAGATTATCAAAAGTTGGTTTGGTTCTTTTAAATTTCTTTGATCATTGTATTATCTATCGATCTTTATTTATATATATTTTTTATAGACTTTTTAATAAAATTTATTTCATTTTATTTTGTATTTCTTTTATTATAATTTCTTACTTGTGATGGGTTTTTAGGTTTTTTTTTTTTATGATGGTTATTCATGAATTTGTCGGTTCTTTTGTCTTTGCCCTTTTGTGCACCATTTTTGGGTTTTTTTTTTTCTCACGAGTGTTTGATTATTTTAAATTGCTTATATTATTGAGTTGATTATGGATTTTCATTTCTGTGTTTTAATTTTATATGTCTTTCAAATTTCATTGGATTTTATTCATAGTTTATATTGTTTTTTTGTTTTGATTTTGTTTTTTAGTTTTTTTTTTTTTTTATCATTGATCTTCAATTTTCATGGGCTTCTGTTTTTTTTTTTTTTTAATTAGAAAATTGACATCAATTGATTTTGATGCTTCCTAAATAATTGACTCCCAAAATGTCTCCTCAAGTCCTCAACCTCCCCACATTAATTATAATTTAAGAAAGGGGCTAATCCTAATTGAGAAATTAACATCAATTCAATTCCAATTGACATCAATTGATTTTGACGCTCCCTAAATAATTGACTCCCAAAATATCTCCTCATGTCCTCAACCTCCCCACATTAATTATAATTTAAGAATGAGACTAATCTTAATTGAGAAATCAACATCAATTCAATTCCAATTGACATCAATTGATTTTGACTCGTGGCTTGTCTCTTTAAGCCACACACACACAAAACACACACTAATTATAACCTAAGTAAAATTAAGTTAATTGATACTAATGGTAAGTTAATAGAGGCAAAATAGGTTGATGTTGGTTTCATAACTCTTCAAAACGGCTATCAGATTTTCCTCTCTGTCTCTTTCTCTCTCTATCTATCTAGTTACCATCCTCTCAAATGTTTTTCCCTCGTTATTACTACCGAACTCGCCCCCAATAGAAAAATATAATATTTCAAATTTACTATAAAAACCTCCTTCTCAATATAAGGGATATAATATCATATTTTTAATTTCATTTAAAATTTTAAACTTTTTACAATTTTTTATATATTGTGGGTTATATTGGCACGGGCGTGTTTTGCTATACTTATGATGTTTTGTCACACCCTGTACACTGTGTGCCCCATCCACCCCTTCATCAAGTGGCCCATTACAGATTAAATAATTTTATTAAAAATGATGTGGGGTGGTTGGTGTAAAGACAATTTCTCCAGTACTAACCATTTGATGCCCTTTTCTGGTTTGAGACGGGGCCCACCTGACCTGACTGCTGTTGTTTTCATTGGTATTGATTTTGACGTTGATACAATAACTATCCACTTTGTATTTAACTGGAAGAAGTGAAAATTACAGTAGTTACGGAAGGTGTTAAAATTGACAATAACCTTATAATAGCCCAAAAATACATATTTACCGTATAATTGTTCCATAGGATATTGTAAAGGGATGTAGGACATCCCACAATTAGAAGCAGGAAGTGTAACGCCTTAAAACGTGTAGCTCATCAGATTCCGGGACATTACTTTAAGTCAAGATCACCGCATAAATCAAAATATTATAAAGAATTGAGCAATGCCTCTAATTTATTTAATAGATCAATTTAAATAGATGGAAAGTGATAACAAGTCTAATGACAAAAACCCCTAATTCATAAAGAAATCAAGTTCATCTTTATTGAAAAGAGTAATCCATCTCTAAAGTTCTAAATTTCAATTCCAATATGATTTTGACGTTCTCTCATCAGCCACGCAAATTGAAATCCAATGGCTGATTCTCATCGTTGCCAAGCTCCCCCAAGTGACCCGTACCTGAAGTGGGGCAAACCACTTATCAGAAAACCGGTGGGCAATATTCTAGATTCACGAGTCGCTTAAAAACATAATTCAATAATAGAAATAATAAAAAAAACCCATGAGATGAGAATAGATGCCCTATAGAATTTCTTATCATTTTATGAGATTTCATATTCCTCTTAGCATTAGGAAATTCAATATTACCAATTATGGGCCCTTATAATACAATAGTACTCTATTGTAAGAGTTTCAGTGTTTCAGTCCCTTCCAATAAGGAAGTCCTTTTCATAAGTTAATCAAAACTCTCCATGTGGATCCATGTGGAGCTTGGCTCAATAATCATTGATTCAATCCATGTCCAACCTTATCTCTCCATGCCCACAAAGGGTTCACTAACTAAATCAATATTCAGAGTAAGGTCCTCACTGATGTTTCAAATACCATGCCGCTGTCTCGCGTAGTGTTCATATTCAAATGCTCTAAATTTATTAGGAAGTGTTCAATAGTTCTTATATGTTTATTATGCATGTAGTGTAACTATCATAGAACTATATACACTAATTGTTTTGATATAGGGCTAGTTCTCCATAATCAGGTTTATATATGTGCCCCACTCCAATTCAAAATTTAGTACCCGCCTATGTGGCACTACCCTTATATCTTTAAATTCTGAGTCCTCCTTACAAGTCCAATCATATATAAGGAATTTATGTCGGTTAAAGAATTGTCCCATTGTCTAGGATATTTATTCCATAACCCTATAACGTGATTCAGGTTCACTAAACATATGCCTATAATATACAACTCTAAGTTATATAATTCAATAAGGGTCCACACTAAAATTACAGGCCCATAACAAAATCTGTAATGGTAATAATCAGTTTATAAATTCTGAAATAACATAGGGTTTAAATGGGAATTTCTGTGCTTAATAATCATAAGAGGTCTTGGGGAAATTCTGGAAATACTAGGGTACTTTTCTTAATTTTCCATAAACTCAAGACAAGGTAGCTGATTTAACAGAAGTCTAGGTTCTGTGACATAAGTGCTGTCTACACTTTCCCATACACCCCCAGATTACCATACTAAAAGATACAACACGGCATGTGAAAATAAAAGAAAAGAAAAAGGGTGATTAGCACTGCGTCGTTACCTTCAGAAAGATGGGTCTCACGCCCAACAACATGGAGGAAAGAAAAAAAAAGTGGGTCCCTAGTGGCCAGATCCACATGGGTCCAGGGCCATCCTGGTCGCCCATCAGGGACCAGGTAGATGGCTGGTCCTGATCATTAATCAGGTGGACCAGTGGGTCCCACAAGTCTTGTCGACTTTGGGATGTAAATCCACTGCTGTCTGCAAACTCTTCTTCTTCCTGTAATTTCATTTTTCTACACCTTGTTTCAACAGATGGATTCCGACACCAACATGAATTTATACTTCCATCATATTACATCAAAAGAAAAAATTCCAGAATCCAAACAGTAAAAAATACTGTTGTCAGAAACCAGTAACGGGTTCCACGAACCCAGATACTGTTTGCTCCAGATGGTGGGTCCTCCATGGTCCAATCCACCTGGGACCTGGTCCACCTTGGTTGCCCATCAGGGACCAAGCAGATGGCTGGTCCCGATCGCTGATCAGGTGAACCATTGGGTCCCACAACCCAATCTACCAATAAACCAAAAATACCCCAAAAGTATCGATGTATAGGTTTCAGATTCCAGATGGGGGCATGATGGGGCCCAATCCCAAGTGGGTCCATCACCACTGTAGCCGCCCAGGGGTCTACTCTCAGATCCCTGGATCAGATCTATGATCAAGTGGCCCACCTTATCCCACTATCCCAGTTGACAGAATTTGTTTTTGTCGAACTGATTAGAAAATGTCCGTCAAGCTGCCTTGTATCTGCATCGGACTATTTCCTTAGTATGGATTATTATCAAGACTTCATTATCACATCTAACCAAGTAATTATTCATGATCTGCTACCAATTTGATATGAGGATTATAGATTTTGGTCAAACCCTCTATCCTTGAGAATGGAATTATCAAGATTAGTCAGTAATTAGATTTCCATTCCCTTAGCCCTTTTGGGGTATAATAATGATTAACGAAATATACCATAACCAATCTCTCTCGGTATATTCAGAAATATTACTCACCTCCTGGTGTAGTAGATTGTGGCACGGTTGATATAAGGTCTTGAGTATTGCATCCACTAGGTCTTCCGGCTTTTTCCCCCTGCGTTCCTCTCTGGTGCTTTCCAAGTAAAATCCTTCTGCACCCTTTCCTCTCATCTCCTCTCCTCTTTAACCAAATATGAGAAAAGAGGTATCGTTCCAACAACCTACAACAATAAAGGGATTACTATTGGGTTGTAAACATGCTAGAAACAACTAATGCAACCCAACCCAACCCAAAACCTTATGGGTCCGATGAATCTGGGCTTGACTTGACCCAGGTTATTACAGGAAGACTTAAACAGTCTGTTTTTTTTATTTTTTTTCCCTTGACCGTGGGACCACCAAATCACTATCCAAACCGTTGGATAGCTGTATGAGTGTAAGAACTAATATCGCACCAAATTTGAACCGTTGATCTATCACGATTATCAAGAATTTACAAAAAAGTTACGTGCCACATTTTTTTTACAAATTTTTCAATAACCGTGATAGATCAACTGTTCAAATTTGGTAAAATATTAGTTTTTTCAGCTTTAACGCCTTTCGTATGGTAATTGTCCATAATAAGAAATCAGTGCTGTATGAAGGGATAAGCTTTGAGTTTGAGGGGCTTTATTAAGGATTGTAATCACTTGATGAAGGGTTGATATTGAGCATAACCATTATGCACTACCAAATCTGACACTTGGACTGATATTGGGCTCACCAATTTTTTTTAATCTCAAAATCCAATTTCTACAGAGGTCATTCGGGCCACATAAGGTGGGCTCTTTAAAAAGACAGCATACATTTGTCTTTTGTGGGTCTTATGTAGGAGATGGGGCCCACCATTTGGAACTTTCCATTTGAATCTTAAGGGGCCCGAGCATCAGCCCATCCAAGTTGAGTTGCTCTGGGTTTGGCGGACCACGTTTGATCTCTGCCCTCTTTGGGTCTGGCCCAACCAAGTTTCATATTGGAATCCTACACTCTTTTTTTTGTAATGTGAGGACATTGCCGATGTCTGCATATGGATGACAGGTGGCCTGTTGATGGTTATCCACTAAAAAATCAGCTCGATTTAAAGTATCTGGCCATCTCACTTAGCTGAAGAAAATCAATTATTGAAATTGAAGTAGGCACAAATGCCAATAAATAGCTTACCATATTTACTTTTGATACAATTATTAGGGGTTTTGACATATTAGTTTGATTTCTTTTTTTTTCTATTTCATGATCAAAGTTTAGATAATATCATCAAAGTTGTTTGACGCTGATAAATTTTTTTCTTTTTATAACTTTTTTGCCCTAGATCTCGTGATGTAATGGAAATAGTGCATGCCACAAAAACTGACAATTCCAATGATACCAGATGGTAGAAATGAAAAAACAGGATCAGATTTGTATTTACTTTTCACAAAATATCATTTTTCGTATTCTATAAAAAATGAATTCGTCTGCAAATTGTAGAAAATATATGATACAAAAATTGATAAATCACATGATATCACGGATTTTGTGCAAAAAGGTTTTAAAAAATAATGTTCACCACAATCAAACGACAATGGTAACATTATCTAGATTTCGGTTATGAAATTGAAAAATCTGGGTTTAAGGAGGATTAATATGTCAAAACCAAAATCTTTTGTAGCCATGATAGATTATTATTCGGTAGTTCATGTTAATAGGAATTTTGTTGTGAATTTAAATAGAGATAGAAATGCATGAAAAACTTGGGGCTCTTTTGGAAATTCTAGTCTAATCTAATAGGAGAGAGTTAGATTAGAAGCAAAATAAATAACTTTAATCTTGAAGTGTCAATTTGTATTTAGCCCATTTTGTTGAAATCCTGAAGAAAAACTCTTCACAGTAGTGTTTTCTTAAACTCACAAACAAGATAAGACTATTCCAAACAAGATAAGACTCTTCCTTTTTCTTTTTTTTTTTTTTTTGGAGAGAAACTCTTTTACAATGATATCCTCTTCTAGGGAAGTTGGTAATAACCTTTGGATGTGGTAAATTTTAAACGGATCTAATCTACAAGATCAACCCATCAGGATCATCTTTCCGTAGGACTTTGTGGCTACATCACATTCTTAGTTACCCAATTCCTGTATTATACATGTATACACGTATCAGATTTAAAAACTGACTACCCAGCCAATTATCAATTCAAAAGATGTGTGACACATGAACTAAACCATATTAATAGCAAGGGCCAACGTTTGCATAGATACATTGTTACATAAAGTAGCTTGCTTTGGCACATTCTATATTATGCATAAATACATGCAATTATAAAATTCTTACAAAAATTAAATTTCATCAAATGATCAATTCAAAACATATGGAACTACAATTGTACTTTGTTATGATTAATTGAAAATGCAATATACTCGAAAAATGTTCGCCTTTGAGTCTTTAAAGATCATATTTCTGGCTATTGATGAGATTATATATTGATTTAGCTGATGTAATTACATTTTTTCTTGCTTTGTAATTAAATTTTATTTATTTTTTAGTTTCGTACTTAATAATATAAAAATAGGGTTGATTATACCTAAAAAAAAATGGCCGCTGATATTTCTTCAACCAAGTTCGGGTTGCATCTATACTGGACTATGCAGTTGGGTAAGTGCCTTTGTTTAAACAATGAAGAAGCTTATAAATTGAAATACAAGAAGAGTAAAGATAGGAGGAAGTATATGTTGGAAGTAGGTGGGCCTCGTGGATAAATTTTCAAAACTTTTAACCCACTTGATGTAGGGATCAATTACCCATAGGCCAGAAACACAATCCGGGATCCATAAACCCCTTTCTCATGAATTTAAATTAAAAGCAACCCTATCTAAAAGATAGAAATCAGTAACAACATGCAACCATATAATCTACTAGAATAAACAACATAGACTTATACATTGGGAGCCTGGTTGTGCTCTGATCGAGGAGTTGATCTCTTGTCTTGTTGTGAAACCCTTTCGCAAGAACAAAAATGATCTCCAATACCTCGTAGTCGTCCACGCTATGACCTTCACTCAGATTTCTTCTCAAGGAGAACGGTGGGATCTCCAAGATGAAGAGAAAAGCTAAACTTTTTTGAAGGGAACCAAAGGAGAGCAGAGGAGAGAAGAGAGTGGGGCTTGGGCGTGTAAGCATATCTTGGACGTCCAGCCCCTCTCCTCCTTTTGTAGCATGAGTGCACCTCCTCTTCTTCTATAATAAGAAATCTCACTTCTATTATAGGTATGTGTCCTACTCTTTTTTCCTTTTTACGAGTTCAAATTGGATTAGAAACAATCTCTTTTAAGGGCTAGCGTTGGGACCACTGGGGATTCCTTAGAAGTTGGCTTCAATCGAGATGTTTGGACCCCACATCTCTTGTGCAATCCAGACCCGCATTTAATTGCAAATAACTCCATTATATAAATGCAATTGAACTCAAGTCTTAGGAATAAATTACAAGTAGACCATACTCTTCCCAATTACTACAAGTAGGCCTTTCTATCAATTATATCCATAGATCATTTGGATTAAATTTGTCCGGCTAAGTTAGATTCACATCTTATCATCCTTGTTACCTAATTAATCACAGTGACCATCAGTACTATCCAATTAACTCTTAGTTGAGATGGGTGCACACTTACCAATGATAAATCCATTAATTGGCATAAGTGGATACTTAGATGATAGATCATATCTTGAGAATTATATGTTCTCAGAGTCCCACTACTATGTTCCCAAGACACCAAGGTGTTGATCTATAATTGGTCTCACTTATTGGTGACTTAAAGTAAATATATAGTAGGAGCTTGAGTTCGTTAATCACTCAAGATCAAGAGGCTATTGCTTGGGACTTATGAGAGCAACCCTTAAATCAAAGACTAATTTGCATAAGGTACATCTCGTTGTTTTTCAATACATCAAATGTACCAGCACAATGATCCAAAATCTTAGGTAGCGTTTGGTTCGTTGAAATGGTTTTAAATAGGAATGGAATGGAGAGTGGAATGTTTCTTGAATGGAATAACGCATGAATGGTCATTTCTATTCCAACTTTTGGTTTTTACTGAAGAATCACTCCAATAATGGAATGACTATTCACATTCTTGCGTTTGGTACGTTAGAATGATGCCTGGAATGGAATAAAATTTACATAAAACTGACCAAAATACCTTCCTCCTCCTCCTCCCTCCCAGTCACTGGCTGCAACAACTGGGCCAGCCTCCTCCACACCCCCCTCTCTTCCTCCCTCTTCCACCTTCCTTTTCCTCTTTTCTTCTTCTTCTTCTTCCTCTCTCCCCCTCTGTTCTCTCTCTTTCTCATCTCCCTTGGACTGAAACCTCCCTCTCCCACGCATCGCCCTCGTCCATCCTAGCAGCCCCCATCTCCATCTCCATCTCCATCTCCATCATCATTCTTCTCTCCGGCCATCTCCTCCCTCACAGCTCGCGGATGTTCTCTCTCTTTCTGCGAAGCTACTATTGTAGGCCGAGATTGAGAGGGCGTCAGGCACTCAGCCAGTCAGCTGGTTTCTTGATAGATCGAGTAGGCTGAGCTTCAAGGGAGAGAAACTCTCCGGAATCTCGTTGGGAAGCTTGTTTGCCTACAGGTTTAAGGAATTGAGGGATTGCAGTGAGCCCAAGGTCGTCGGGATCTGACCCGAGATAGAGTTATCGGTGAGATTGATTCGTGAAGAGAAGCGTAGGAGGATAATGACTTCGGAATTCCCTTGAGAGCATGTTTTTGTTGAATAGCAAGTTTCCAAGACCCTTCAATCCTTCGATGCTGACCGAAATCTCATTGGAGAATTGATTGAAGCTGGCTTTGGTCGATACGAGCTGCGTGGCTTTGGAGATCTCCGGCGGGATTTCGCCAAAAAAGTAGTTGTTGGAGATGAACAGCTGCCCTAGTTTCGCAGCGTTTGGAGTCGATTAGGAAGGTGGAGGGAGGAAGAGAGGGAGGGGAGTGGGGAGGCCGGCTAGGGCTGCCGCCGGGGCCTTCCGGTTGGTCTCCTTCCCAGCAGGCAACTGGGATAATGAGGAGGGTGGAGGAGGGTGGAGGGAGGAGGGGTTGATGTGATAAAGGGGCATTTTGTTCTTAAGAAAAATTTATAAAGGAATGGAGTGAACATTCCTTTACTTCCCTAGTGCAATGACCATTCCTCTACATAAAGGAATGGTGATTCCGGAAGTAATGGTGATTTCGCCACTTTTTTGAGAACCAAATGCGATAATGATCATTTCGTTGAAATGACCATTCCATTCTGACCTTCATTATAGCGAACTAAACCCTACCTTACACTCTGATAATTGAGACAAATCACACTATCTCATAGTGATCATAATGCTGCAACATTGTTAGATGAGTTGCCTAATAAATAGAGAACTTTCCAAAATGGGGAATTTATAACGGCCATATATTATAAAATCACTAAAACACAACATTAGATAAGTAAGCTTTTCCTTCTAGATATGCATGAAGCCATATTTTCCTTTGACATGAAAGTATTGTCAGAATTATTGGGTTAAGTGTGGCCGAATGACATCAAGTCCATGTGGGTCTTCACAGGACTCCAATTAAGTCTTTTTGTGGAGATATATTTGATGTTTAAGGAAAGTTGCTAATCTAATAGAGTTTTCTATATTAGGAGGAATTTAAATTCTAATTAAATTAAGACTCCATCATGGAAATGGAGTTATCTAAGAAAGAGGTTAATATATTTAATTGCCCCATGGAGATCACGTAGAAAGGTCGTACTAGAGGAGTGTAGTAAATCCCCAATTCAAGATAGCCGTTCAGATTAGGCAAATGCAATGGAATTAGGTACACATTTAATTTCAGATTTATATTGCATTATTCAAATCAATCCTATATTTATGTAGATCCGATTAAAAATATCATGTTAGACAAAGACTAAAAAGTATTTGTACTTTTTGATAGTTCAACTAACCACCGATCTATTAATTTTTTCAATAACCAAGTTTATTAATCATAGAATCTCTGTGGACCTCCTTGACCACTAAACCAATTATAATTTGTCTTCAATTAAAAACTTTCTTAGATGATTAAAATGGGGGACCATTAATTTCAAGTCAATTTAAACAGGGTTTGTGTTCTCAGTTTAATGTGAAACTCATAGGATCTAACAAGATTTCATCACCAATTTACAGTAAAATACATAAGATTTCATCAGTTGGTAAAAAAAACACCGCGAGTTAATGTGGTCGATTGAGAACTTTTAGATAAATAGATGTGGTTTAGAAACAAAATAAATGGAGGCGGTTCTTTGTAATGGTTAAAAAGTTCAAGTGGTTAAATACTGATTTCCATTGATCTAAAGTCATTTTCAAGACATATTGTAGAGTTATGGCAAGATAGTTTTCACACTAGTTTAGAGTGGATGTGCCCCAGCCCAAAGCCCACTTGTTTGTTTTGATGGAAAAACTTTTTCCAGGTGGGTCATCCATGCCCAATTTTCTTAATGGATTGAAGACTTGTCCCGAGTGTGGGGTTTTGGTTGTCTGATAGTGGCTGTGCCATACTCTACGTTTCCTCTCTTATCCTTATTTTTTGTTTACATACTTATTTAAAGAACTTCTAGATCAATGTTAAGTATGATGATGTCAAGGGGAATTATCTTGTATGAGTAAATTGCAATGTGTTCATGTTGGATGTGTAATGGGCCATCATGCAATGTGTACCGGCTTCGGTCTCCTATATCCCTAGGAGTTTGAATAAGACCCAACATTAGATCTATATTATTAATTAAAAATAAAAAATATTCATTCAAATATTCATAATATGTGTAAATTTTGAGAAATTAAAGATCAATCATTAATATAAAATGGATATTAATCACTCTCCGGGTACACCATGATGCGCAAAAAGTGTATCTACTATTTCATCTCATATCCCTCGGGCTCGATTTGTGCTGTGTTATAGGCCCATGGGCTGGCAATTGCATAGCCTTCTAGGTCAATGGTTAAATGGACCAGATTGAATTGATTTAAGCTTGAAGGCCTGATAAACTTTTAGCACAAAGGCCTTGAATTTTGCATACTTGGATGGCTTGGGACTGACTTTTTTACATAGATCGGATCTGAGAAGATTTTTTAACACCCAATCCTAGATCCACAAGAGAATTGCAATAAGGAAAGGAATCCAGAGAGAGAAAGAGAATTATTGGAAAATTGAACTAGAGAAAGAGAAGTACCTTGAATTGTAGAGAAACGAGATATCTATTAGATGAGAGAGATCCTTGGGGAAGATAATATCGGTCACTTGTAGAGATCCTCCTCTTCTTCTTGCTAGGAGCTTAGATCTAGGGTTTTTAGAGAGAGAAATGGAGGGAATTCCTGGAGGGAAATGAGGGAATTGGAGGAAAAATGAAAGAGAAGAGAGAAAAGAGAGGGAAATGGGAGATGAGAGGTGAAGCTCATTTGGGATGGGAGGATCTTGTTTTTATAGTTTGTGTTGGAAAGGAAAGCACTAAAGTTCCCTCATTTGGTTACTTATAAACTAGGATAAGTACATAGGTTATTTGCTCTTTTTAGGTGGAATTGAAATATTCTAATGTGGAAACCTTATTACTTTTAATTACTAGCAAGGGCTTCTAACTAACAAACAAACTATTCAAAGTCTAATAAACACCATATGGAACTTAAAAAATACAAAAGGGGGCTAAATCTTAGAAATTAGGCTAAAATACTAGGAAAATACAATACTACCCTTAGTAATCCCTACTAATTAGTATAATTAGATATAGGGTATTATAATTAACACAATTAAAATAAAAAGCGAGGGTCCACAAGGGGTGGGGCCTCACACATGATGTCATGACTTTTTGTACATCGTCTTAGAGAAAATATTTCTCAAATCATAGAACTTGATAAATAGGGTCGGATGTGTCTTCTTTACTTTTTAGAAAATATAATATTTTGTGTTCTATAAAAAATGAATTCGTCTGCTAGTTGTAGAAAATGTATGATACAAAAATTAATAAATCCCATGATATAATGGAAAATAGTGCAGACAAGATTTTTTTTAAAATAATGTGAAACCAGAGTCAAACGACCCAAGTGACATTATTTGAATTTCGGTTATGAAATTGGAAAACTTGGATTTAAGGAGGACCAATATGTCAGAAGCCAAAATCTTTTGTGGCCATAATTGATTATTATTATGTTGTTTAAGTTAATAGGAATTTTGTTGTTTCTTTAAAGAGGGATATAAATAAATGAAAAACTTGACGCTTGTTTGGAAATTCTAGTCTAATCTAATAAGAGAGAGTTAGATTAGATGCATAACAAATGAATTTAATCTTGAATTCCCAATTTTTATTTAGCCCATTTGGTTAGATCCTAAAGAAAAACTCTTCACAGAAGTATTCCCTTAAAACTCACAAACAAGATATGACGGTTCCTTTTTTGGAGAAACACCCTTTTCAATGATATACTCTTCTAGGGAAGTTGGTAATAACCTTTGGATGTGATAAATTGTAAACACATCTAATCTACAAGATCACCCATCAGGATCATATGGGACTTTGTGGCTACATCACATGCTTGGTTAGCCAATTCGTGTATTATACATGTATACGCGTATCAGATTTAAAAATTAACTATTCATCCAATTATCAATAAGAGGAAGTATCAAAGCCTGAGGAGATGAGAACTGGAATGCGGGGGTGGCAATGAGTCGGGCCAGGTTGGTTTGAGCAGGCAGGGCAATAAGTGCATATGCAACCTGTACTTGACCCATTACTTCAATTTGAGCCCAACTCAGAAGTTAACGGGTCAAAGCCTGAATTGATAAGTTTAGTGTAGCGAGTAATATTACCTTTAGTTGGATTCAAATTGATTCAAGATTTCATTAGAAGAAACACCAAACGCAAAGATCACAGAAAGAACAAAAGAAAATAGATAGGAAAAATGCAAGAGAGATGCACCACCACCCAACCCCAATTATATTAGTACACCCACTCAGTTTAGGAATTAGAACTCAGAAGGTTTTTACTTCTTTGTATTCTGACAATGGCATATTTGGTGTTTCTGTCCAGTCCCTCTTTTTAATTTTGTAGTGTTTATGCATGTTCTCTCTCTCTGGAGAAAAAAAAAAAGTTTAATAAAGAAGACAACCCTTCCTCTGTCTGAAACCTTTCTATGTTAATTTTCTAGGCCTTTGTCAGCATTTCCTCACTGAACGTATGCTTTTCTAGTTTTGATGCGATTGGTCACTGAAAATTAAATTTGGAAGCGAAATAAAGACAGTACCACACATAATCCGTTGCTTCTTTGTGGTGGGGCCCACCTTCAAGTGATCCAACTCTACCGTCCAATTGCTTGTCCTTTAGATCGATTTTGCTAATGACATTACTTTTGATAAGAGTAATGCTGATGGGGTTGAAACGCATACATTACAAGATACAAAATTTAAATTTCAGTTTTTAGAATCTAAATTGGCTTTAGATGGGGTGTTTTCATCCACAGGAGAGTGTAACTCTGATCAAAGTGATATCAGGCGCTTGATGGATTTATAGGGTTAGGTAAAAGTACCAATGGACCTCGAGCAGCACAGGATGCATCAATAGTAGAAGGAATCGCTTTTCTCCTGAGGCATCAAGGATCAACCCATGCCACTACTACTAGATCGTTGGGTTTATGTCTTTTTGTAGTCTGGATTAACCGGATTGGTCCATTTTGTTGGTCAATGACTATTTTGGTAATTGTACCGGGCTTTCTTAAGAGTTTAAAAGGGCCTGCTAGAGTTCTTGGAGGCCAAGAAATACTATTATATATATAGGAGATGCTCTCACCTTTCTATGGGAGGTAAGGTGTGGGGCCCTCACACCCCACCTTATCTCTCATAATAAGGTGAGAGATGCTTTCATAGAAGCATCTCCCTAGAGTCGTCCAAAGAGATTGCACTATTCTAAAGAAAAAGTAAAAAGAAAACCATGACTACTTTTCCATTGATGTCGCAAGGGTAATGTTGCACATGAATTAGAACTGTAGGTTCTGTCAAAATTTTCGGTTTGATGCAGAACATCCGGTTCTATCAAATCTTCAGGTTTGAAGTAGAACTTCTGTTTCTAACAATGTTTCAAGCATAGATCGAAACTTTTGGTTTTATCAAATCTTCATGCTTGCTTTCATAGCCTTATAATAAGATATAGCTTATTTGGGTCTTAATAAAAAACTTTAAGTTTGATTTATGGATATAAATCTACATGTTCATATCAATATTCAAACTTCTAGGACTGTAGATCCATAGATCATTGAACTTCGGTTAAAATTTAAAACGTCTGATCTATTTTATAACCCATTCACATAATTAGTATTGATAATTTCAATTCAATAAAAATAAAGCATACAAGATAATGAACTATAAACAAACACCATGATTATTGTAAACAAGCATCCTAAACTAAATAAATTGAATTTAATGATGATTTGGATACCACTTACCGTATTTGAAGGAAAAATATCACTCCTTTCTGAACCATTGGATTTCCTTTTTGTTGCTACTACCACATAGGCCTGCTCGCAAGGACTCCATAGGCGCAAACGGATCATCAATCGGAGTCCGGATGGCTGAGATATTGCAATTTGAAGTTTCAACGGTGATCAACATAGGCAAACAACACAGGTACAGTGCAGAAAATCCTTGCAGGGAAGGAATCCGCACATAGGCAATTCAGGGGTGTTAATGGCCAGGGAAACTCTAGATCAACCAAAAGCCGACTCACATTGAGCAGGATTTGAGCTATGTCTTCTGGCCCTAGTCTGAAATCAGGCCTCATTCTCTGACCCATTAGCTAAACAAACCAGGCCTGAGCCTTTGAATACTTAAAGGTCCCGTCTAGCTCGGCATATTTAACTAACGAAGCACATATGTATTCTGCTAATGAGCTTGGCCCGAGCTCAACTCCTAGGCCAGTGGGTAAGAAGCAAGCCTAAACATTATTTCAAAAATGGCCCGTATGTTATGGAGCCATTCTCACTAAACCGTATTATTAAATCCACAGTCAACACCAACACAACTACAATCCTTAGACCCAGAAAGAGTCCATGGAACTGGTTGTGTTGCGATCAGAGTAAACCTGTAACTGGTTTTAGGAGCGAACAAAAGAATTCTTACACATGAAATACACAAAAACTAATTTACCTACACCAGGTTAACAAAGATCTAAACGGCCCTCAAGGACCGATTAAGTACAAAGATAATTAATTTAGCGCAAGAATCCAAACAAAAGCACACACTTATTATATAAAACCAATTTACCTACACCGGGTTAACAAAGATCTAAACAGTCCTCAAGGACAGATTAAGGACAGATAATTAATTTAGCACAAGAATCCAAATAAAAGCACACACTTATTATATAAAATTCAACCACGCTGCAAGCCAGCAATACAAAACACTACTAGAGCTCAAGTAGATAGATATCATATCCCTCCATACTGATATAGAAGATAAAAGAGCTAAAGCTCTTAATCTCCAAGTAAAGCAAGGAGGAAGGCCTTGTAGTCCCCAGAAGTGTCCTTAGCTACTGCATGGGCTAGAGGAACATTGTTTCGCTTGAAATACACCTCCTTGATCTCCTGCAAGTCCTTCTCTGCACGTGAGACAATCACGCGCGTGAGAATACCATCATCTGTCCCGTGATTAATTATCGCATTACGCAGTAACTGAAAAAAAAAAGGAGAAAAAAAAAAGAAGTCATGGAAGTGAAGAATATGATTAACTTGGGTAGAATTTTGTGAAGATTATAATAATTTTCCCCTTTATTTCTCACCTTTTCAAAGTATTTGCATGGGGAAGTGAGGCTCTGGATTGTTGCCCGCAATGCCAAGAAGAATTCATTCTCGCTATCAGCTGGTAGACTCTACAAATTGCATCCCAAAATTAGAAAAAACTCATTTTCCACAATTGAAATTTTAGAATGACAAAGCAATATGTATTATGATTTGCATTTGAAGGAAAAATACAACCATCTTTGGGGATCATGAGTGTTGACGTGGTGGCCACTCAAAAGTAGGAGGATTGTACTATACTGTTTCTCACATTTTCTTTGCTTTGTGTCATTCTGAAATCATTATACCCATCAATTTAGTAAAGATGTCAAGATGATTCTGCCCTCTTTGATTTGTGGGTATGGAAAGATCATGATGAATGATTGTGGGAGCATCATTTGGGTTCATGCTGCTAGTGACCACAACCGTTTTTTTCCTTTCTTTGAAAACAGAGCATGCAATACTATGAAAACATCTAGAACAAGAATAACCATTTCATTGACATTCACTAGAACATCATCCCATTTAGCTGAGGTTTGTTGAGCACTCATTTCACAAAGTAGAATCACTATGAATTTTGCAGATTTTTCAAGGATGCCTGCTGTTTTGACACCAATCCTCATTTATTCAGGCTGGAGATGAGGAGCAAAATATTTGTTAGGGTCCGAAAATTCCAAGGCCATAGTTGAAGCTTGTCCGTCCCTGCCGCCAACGGCCGGAAAGTCAAGCCCAACTAGTTCAGCTGTCTGGGCTAACATATTTGGTCTTTAAATAGAACCACGACTAGATGACCAGAATTATCCAGAGGCCACACCCAGCCAACTGAACCTCAAACAGGAACACCTTGTCTCTCAATCCAATCCAGTTCCAAGCTGGCCTGGCTTAGTTGTGTCAGAGAACACTTACAGATTCTAGGAATGGTTAGATATTAGTTAGAATTAGATCCTTATTCATAGAGCTAAGGGTAAGGTTTAATTTGAATTTGAAATTTGTGTTTCATCTTTATAAATTGAGATCCTTCTCCTAAACGAAAACTTATAAAATGTTGCACCATAAAATGTTGGTCAGATATCCTGTATCCATACCTTGTTAATGGTAGTTCCATACTCGTCTTTGTAGCAGTTGAAAGTCGCATTAAGCTGAGCCTTGCTTCTTGTGGTCAAGATCCGAATGACTTCTTCATGACCAAAGGCCTTCTCGTTGATGGCATCGTGAAGAGTTTTTGCTTCTGCATGTGCAAGCCTTGTGTCTATTTCACCACCGTCGTACCTGTATGTGCCCACTAAAGCGACCAAAAGCTGTGACACAATTCGAGACCAACAGGATCTAAGTGACTGCACATACCACATTAAGTCCAACAATTTACAAAATGAGGTAGAATTTGTGCTTGAGGGCTTGCCTTCCGTATGTCGCCAGTGAAACGCACCGCAACGTCTTCTTCTAGGGAAAGCTTGTAGCACGACTGGTAGACTTTCTTTACTGCCAAGAGTTCTTCAGGAGAGCTGACACATGCTATTTCTATGATCACACGAGGGTCGGGAGTGGGATTGGCCTTCCTCACTTCTGTATAAACCAAGATGGCTTCTCGCTCGGCCGGGCCAAACATCCAACGATACATAGCTTTCTGATCACAAAAATCAATTTCAGCATGTTCTTAGACAACTAAAATTAATGGGTTATCAAAATATGAAAATTAAGTTCTTGTAATATCCATTTTTAACTCTAAGGGCAGCGGGGCCCATGTCAGCATGTGCCCATGTCATTATTAGTTGACAATTAATGGCTACTTATATGGTTCAGATGTTGAGGATAAAACCTCCAAGTGACCGGTGAACTCGGATTCCATTCTCTTGATGAGATCCTGCTGATAAAGCTCTTCATAGGCTAGTCTTATCTGCATCCTTTGAGCCGCATCTCTATGTGCAAGGATTGAAATTATAGACTTCTCATTCGTTCCCCAACCTAACATGACACAAATTTAAAACAAATAAGTTTATGATTTTTTTCAAGTTCATAAAACTTCAGAGTGCAAACTACATTTTTAAATAAAACTATCAGAGAAAATTAGACTAGGAGCTCAAGGGAGACTAGAAAGTATCGGATCACATTTTCACAAGCCACATAAAGTATATATATTTTGTTAAATAGGTCACTGAGATGGGAAATGAGTTAGAATATATGGACAAGAATAGAGTTTTTTTTTTTTTTTTTCCTCTGTATTGAGGACTTCATAAAGTCATGTAAATGGGAGAATCACAGGGAGTTGCTGTAGATAGCAACTCTTGCTCCCATAGCCCCTGCCAAGGATCCGTAGCAGGATGGTTTACACTTTACTCTGCTAGCCACCAGGCCAACTTAGCAAGAAAAAAAAAAGTCATATAAATAGGTCTTTAAAAACGAGACTGAAAGTTCTGGGTATAAGAACACTACGTTGGTCAACTCAACAAAATAGCCCAATAGTGTGCAAAATAAATAACTATGCAGTGGAAATAAAAGCACAAGCGCACACACCACAAGGACATCAAATATAATGTAAAAAACCCTAACCGGGTGAAAAACCACGGATCTGAATTGGATCAATAATCAAGCACTATGAATATCGCAATTACAAGAAACTCATATTCCCTCCCCAGATCTCTTCCATCTAAGGAGGACCGAAGTTACCTTGTGTCGCTTCATGCTTCAACGACTTCACACCGCAGATTGCAATAGACTCAATCCTACGCTTAACTCCTCAAATCTTCTATGCAAGAAGACGATCTTCTACAAAGGATGTAGAAGAAACTAACTCTCTAGAGAACTAGTCATCACAACTCTTCAATAAATCTTTAGAGAAGAATTCTCTCAATTAAATCTCTAACTCGGAACTTTGAGAGGTGAGGTCTAACTTTAGAATAGCCCTTGAGTCCTTTAAATAGCCTTTAGGACGTGCTTAAGGTTGCCTAACTTGATTAGGACTAAAACAAATAGTTAGAATTAAGTTTCTAATTTTCGTAGGACTCTGCCACCTTGTCCGCTTGAGCGGATGAGGTTCTGTCTCCACGCGAAGAGGCTTCTGTCAGTCGTATGGCTATTCTAACTCATGTCTGCTCGAAGCAGTTGGTGTTGGTTGCTCGAGCGGACCCCATTCTGGATAATCCGGTAATCCAACACTTTATTTCTTCTCAGCTTTCTTCTTTGATTCCTTCCGGTCTTCTATCTTCAGAGTCATTTTCTAAAAATAAAAAGTTACAACTCAAAGGACCCAGAGTTTTGTACAACCTATGAATTAGCCAATAAAAAATCCTAATAGAGACTCAACTCCAAAGGCAATTAATTAACGATGCAGAGCGAGAATCAAGCCTAAGGAATTCACTAAAAAAGAAACCATTGATTGGAGAAATCAATAAATAGGTGACTATCTCTAAGTCTCTACAAGAAGTCTACAAGGAATGGACAAAGGCCTTCTAGGAATAAGGAACAAACACATAGGCTGCATACTTGTGAAGATCATATTAACTAATTTAATAAAAAAGGATATTAAGTCGACGATATCATTACCTCTTTAGAATTTGTCCAAAAGCACGGTCAATTTACGTATATACCCAAGGTCAACGGTAGCAACTTTATACTAATTTTAACTAATTTACACATAGACATTCATTTGTAACAAGTGATTTTGCCCCATTACTTAAGAGTGAAAAAATACCTAATGCAGAAATATCCGGATGAAGAATGCATGTAACGCAAATGTTTACAATTTTCTTTAAGACATATTATCAAAAAGTAGATCTTGAAGGCTACTCAGATTGTTGTATGATGTGTGCATATGAAGGTGGTAGAAACATTTTATTTGCAAAAATTGTTTCGATGTGGGCATAAACCATTTTTTGAACAGCATTATGATTTGATTTCAAACAATCATATCACAGGTTATTATGTCTATAATGCTATCGATATTTGTACTACTTCCATAAGGAGACATCATCTTGCCAATCTTATTTGAAACCCTTCATAAAATGGTATCAATATAAAGAGAAAATACTCAAAACAGACTTGGAAGAACAATTAATAGGAGAAACCATTAAAGACCACAAATGACCATATAGATTAAGTAGCGAGGAAAGACGTGATGAATTGCAGAGTCTCAGAAAACATAGCTTCAGTAGGGTTGAATGGAAAAGTAGAACTTACAAAGCTGTCATCAAATAGCTAGATTAAGGCTGTAACCTTCAAATTCAAAGATATTGGAGTAGAAAATGTGACCGATTATAAAAAAAGACATTTAATTTTTTCAACATATTCGGACTAGCCAATGCTAATCCATAATTTAAGAAAAAAAAATATAATTAACCCGAGAACTAGTTCGATAAAAGAGGTTGGGGGGGGGGGGGGGGGGGGGGGGGGGGGGAATATTTAATCAAATAGCATGACATAAATCAATGAACTTTTAGGGAAAAACTACCATAAAACCTTAATTGCAAACATAAAAGATCCATTTGTGTTAGATATCTTGGACCAGGCTTGGTCATATAATTACAAACATTGGCCTAAGCACAATCCATTTACTGAATGGAACACAAAAAACACCTGTGTCAAGCCCATGGGCACTAGAGCTCACCCCAAATCCAGTGTAAAGAAAGCTGAGTTAGGGACACCCGGTAATTGTGTTTCCCACCTTAGGAGCTTGTTGTGGACCGCCTTGACTCAGCAAAGTTACCAAGTCAAACAACCTAACAAATCTGGCTTGGTCTGACTGACTACTTGGCCAGACCCACTTAAGCTACTTAACTCAGTGTCTGAGATCTGAGACCCCAATCCGCATGGGTGATCCCTTGAGGCTAGGCCAAGTCAAAGTGATCCTGTGAGCCAAGAAAGGGTAATCCGCAAGGGTAAGGATAGAGCGTTTCGATAGCACCGTAAAGCTTTGTCCAAACCCCACATTAGAAATATCCAAGTACTGACCGTGGGCTTAAAAGTCAAACCCCCGCCTTAACTCAACATGATGTGTTTTAAAGCCGAGCGGTCTCAAGCTCCATAAGAACTCTGGAGTTAAGCGCTTGACTAATTGCTTGACTCATACGAGTTGGTAGAGACCAAGTCCTATGGCCCCCCAATTTAAAGGGTTGAGACTTGAGACACCCTTTTGTTATTTCTTTTATATCTAAAACTCACTAAATAAAAATCAGCAATTTGGCTCATGTTGGTCCCATTTTTTCTTGATTAAGTTATCTATATCCAAGGGAGTACATATTCACAGTTAGTTTGTTCAATATTTTGATTGAGAAAAGAAGAAAAATAAGAACATCAACAACAATAACAATCATGAGTGGCAGGCATAGTACCTAGTGGCCGAAACACTAGGTAGCGATTGCAGTGATACATAGTAGCGTAGCGGTGAGGATTTTCTTAAGTGGTAAAAAAAACTCAAATTTTGTGTAGCATTCAATCTTGGCTTTGTTTAGTAATTTGGAACGATTTAAGGGTAAAGACAACCTTAGGATAGCATATTGAGGAGAAGAAATATAAAAAAATAATGCTTCATATATAAATTGTTTTGCTCAACTACGTTTTAAATTTTAGAGGTACTATTTTTAAAATAGTGCAACTGCCTTAACTGCTACGGTGGATGATGATGGATAATATGGCTGCTGCGCTAATCAGGGCAGACGCTATTTTGAACTATGCTTCTACCAAAAATACAAAACTAAATTAAAACAAACTAACAAACAACAACTATTGATCTAAGTCACTTCTTTCATAGACTGATCAATCCAATGCTGTAAATCACTTCCATTAAAAGCCCATGAATGGCTTGATAAAAAAAAATAAATTGTGGGGCCCATTGGAACAGATCTGGAAGCCATCCATTTCTCATGGAGTATTATTCACCGTTCGATTGATCAAGAGCTTAGAAAAATAAAAAAAACCATCAACAACTGTTAATGTGGGCTGCTATCGCAAACCTTTGATGTCACTCCTATCGCAGGACCTGCTGTAATAACAAAAGTGGGCCCACTTGCGGTCAGATCTTTAAGCCATCCATATCCAATGAAGCAATATTCACCGTTAGATTGCTCGATACTTTTTGCCAAAATAATAAAAAAATAAAAAATCCCAACCTCCCTTCTTTTACGCAGATCACTTTTATTCGAGGGCCTGTTTTGTGAATGGTTGATGAAAAGGTGGGGCCGACTTGGATCAGATCTATAAGCCATCGTATCAGATGCGGTAATGTTAACCTTTAGATTGCTCACTGCTATATAAAAAGTACGATCTAGGTCCCTTCTTTTACACAGATTAATCCAACGGTGTAGATCGCTCCTACTCGAAACATGTTTCGAGTAGGAGCGATCTTCAGTTGGAGATGGAACTGGGTGAAAATGAAACTGAAATATCGGCTTTGGCCAATACATCGTCCAAAACCATCTTCTAAAACCCATTTTAAGTTCAGACCACATGATCAATAAAACTCCCAAAAAGAAAGAAAACCAAAGAATCAATTCAATTCAAAGATCATAATAAGAAGATGAAGATCAAAACCTTCAAAGGCCTTCCTGAGACTCTCAGCATCTTCGGTTGGAGATGGAACTGGGTGAGGAACTTTAAGGCTAGCCATCTTCTTCTCTCTTCCTCCTCTTCCTTGATGACTACAATGAGAAGAGGAAAGATGCCTCCTTATATACTAAAAATAAAGGCAGGTTATGTTACGCTGTTATCAATGTAATTATGATGATGTGGAGGACCATATCCAGATCATGATTTCTTGCTGCTTGATTTCCTCCTAAAATATAAGCAGAAACAGACTGCCATACTTTCGATGTTTTGTCACACCTTGCACACTGTGTGCTCCAGCCGACCCTTCATCAAGTGGCCCATTACAGATTAAAAGTTTATATGAAAATGATGCCCATTTCTTGTTTCAGAAGGGGCCCATCTGACCTGACTACTGCTATTTTTATTGGTATTGATTTTGAC